>PVIH01005065.1:0-122709 GCA_004025045.1 Sigmodon hispidus
AAAAAAAAAAAAAAAAAAAAAAAAAAAAAAAAAAAAAAAAAAAAAAAAAAAAAAAAAAAAAAAAAAAAAAAAAAAAAAAAAAAAAAAAAAAAAAAAAAAAAAAAAAAAAAAAAAAAAAAAAAAAAAGAAACAACAGGCCAACTCACCACAAACTGCAATCTCTGAAATAAAAACGATCCTTCCATCAAAAAAAAAAAAAAAAAAAGAAAACGACAGTTATCACATTTTCACAAATTCAACATAGTGCTTTTTATTACATGTAAAGTGTTCTCTATATCAACTTTACTGGTGATTTAAAGGCTACAGATACAACAATGAAAGTTTTCTTTACTTAATAGTACTATATGAAATATGTTCTTGTAAGGCAGCACTTGTTACATAACAGAACAAAAACTAATGCAAACCCAAACAGGAAAATGTTCACCCAGAAATTTTTCCTGCAATTAATCTAATACTTCTAAGATTCGCATGCAATAAATCATGTAAATAGTATTTCTAGTTTTGCCTATGAAAATATGAAAGAAGAAAAACTTTAATTTGCCTAATTTCAGACTGTTTTTTTCACTATCAGAATTGATGCCATGGAAATAAATATGACTGAAATGTTTTTACTTGACACTATAGAGATGAAATGACAGTAAAATCTCTGCAGGCAGGACACTCCTCACAATTTATTTATTTTCACAACAAAGGAGTATTAAGATTACCATCTACAATTTCTTTACTGATATATTCATATATGAACACTCAAAAATGCCTACAAATTTGAAATTTAAACTACACAAATAATGCCAAGCATAACCTAGAGTTAGCTGCGGCACAATACCACAGTAACCAATAGACCCACATGTACTGTGTGAGTTCTAAGTGGCTTGAGTTTTTATTCATATACTCTCAATCCTATCACGTTAACATTGTTTTCTTGTTCATTTATTCATCATTCACTTATAGTACACAGCAAATGAGCTTTCCACATAAAAGAAAAAATATATAAAGGGAAATGGGGAAAGAGTATAAGTAAAAGAAAAAACATATAAAGGGAAATGGGGAAATAGTATAAATGTGTTGCCTATGCTAGTAAAATTTATTAGTATAATAAATCAGAACTGAATTTTGTTGGTATATGATAAAGCAGTGATATATGTGGGATATAATATAAATACAAATTATAAATATAAGTCTAAAAAAGAACTGAGAATAAAGTGACAAAGTATTAAACCAAATGTGTCCTGTGAAAGTTGTCATGCAGCAAGGCTTTGGCCCTAGAAAATCCAGTGTACTGGTCAGTCATTAGGATACTATTGATATTTATCTAATCTCTTGCTATAAATTGAAAAGTAAAATATTCAAAGTATAAAATAGCAACAATAATTTCCAACATTTACTATTCAGTTTCTAGCATTTATTGAACTGTAGAGACTCTACTTCCTGAATAATTTGAAGTGAATTACTCCTTTTCCTCTACCAGTATGGGCCCTGGAAATATGATTATTCATAATCACAAAGTATTTTTGGTCATTCCACAATTGTAACATATTCTGTATGTCAGTTGTGGAGTTATGTGCAGAAACATAGTTAGATTCAGCCCAGATGATTTATAATGGAGCAAAATAAGATATAGTGCATTTTTCAATTTCAAAACTAATCCTTAATATAAAAGTATATCTGAAATTATGTCTTTTTTTGGGGTTATCATTGTCATCATGTTGTCCTAATGGTGCCACAAACTGATCAAAGTGGTGGAAGAAGAGGGAAGTAGACAAAAAGTCAGATCACATTAATAACATCAAAATATTAAAAGATTAATTGAATTGTTGTTTAAAATATATATTTCCAAAGAAATACACAGTAGTACTTAATAAACAAAGGACTTACTTGTCACCTAAATGAATTTAACATAGTGAGAAAAGATGTGACAACTCCTTTTCAGTGAATTATAAAATTTATGTCATATCTAACGTGTTGCCAAAATTTCAATAGTCTCCTTTTCCATGGCATAGTTGAAGATAATAAAAAAATATTAGAATGAATCCTTTTATGGGAATTTTACCTTTCAAGAGAAAGCATAGCATATCTAGAAAGATCATATAAATAACACAGTTTCAGTGCCTTAGAAGTGGGGTGATAGTGACCATAACCCAAATGAGATACGATTGTTATATAAAAGACATTTCTTCCAATGTTCACTGCAGTACTGTTTACAATAAAGAAAATATGAAACCAACCCATGTTCTACCCAATGAATAGATCAATGGAATGTATTGTCATAGAATACTACCGAGACATAAAATAGTGACATCCAGTATCAGTAGCAGAATGAGTGGAAATACAGTGCAGGCTCCATAACCTGAACCAGGCACAAAGAGAAGGATGTTATGAGTCTTCACTCATGAGGAAGTAAACAAGACAACCTTGTCAAAGTGTATGTTGAAATAAGTAGTGGATTCTTAAAACAGGGACATATAAGGCAGAGGAGGACAGAAAGAAATTGAGAGGCTCTTGGTGGGGTTAAGGACTGGAAAGGGTTCCTGGTGGAAAGGGGGATGAGAGAGAGGAGTCCTGAGGAAAGTACAGGTGACAAACATAAGCAACATAGAAGGTATGTGGGCACACACCTAGTACAGTGACCTCAAGCACTTTGAATAGTTACAACATTGCTCAAAATCCCAGTTATATGTATTTCTGCATGACTTGCATTCAGTAGACTTTTAACATCAATAAAATTTTCCATATGCTCTGTTTCAATAAGATCTTTCTTAAAAAAAAGTAATGCAAGTAATGTCTGATACATCTAACCTTAAACAAGTCAATTACAGCAATAGAGTTTAAGAAACCATGTCTTCAAGAAACCTACTTTTGAGTTGCTGTTCATGGCATCCTAAGATCCTCCCCAAACAATGCAGACTCTAGTCATTGCCCTTGGTTATCTCCACCTAGAACAAGATCATAACACCCTATTGCTGAAGACACCCCACTCTCTGGACACAGGTCTTGGAGAAATTGAGAGGGAACAACCTGGAACTTTTTCTTCCTTAAGGGTTAGCTATGCAAAGTGCCAAAAAGCGAAAGCAAATGATAGCTCGCTCCAAATGTTCAATTCACAAAACACAACAATAACCTTTCTGGCAAGGTGCTCTCAATAATTCAAGAGTGTTTCTATAGGCAACCAACTTGAACTGATTTGCTTGAATTTAAGGCCTGCTCAATATGAGTGGCTCATTTGTGATACTATACAGCTAGCCAACTGTACATGGCTGGAGAAGTCACAGACATGAGGTTACAACTTTCTACTTCCATTTTTAAACCAATATAATTTCTAATTGCAGTCTAAATACTGATTCTTAGATCCAAAAGTGAGATTATCTTTCAGCCCTCATCAAAGAAGCTTCATTTTTGCTGTAGATGGAAGCTGTTACAGAGATCCACAGTTGTTAAAAAAAAATCTCAGAATAAGTGATACTGGAATGACAATCCCCTATTGGTACATATATAGATCAAAACCTTTATGTGTAGGGAATATCACAGAGGAGGATATGAAACAACTACATTAGCCAGAGACTTGCTACTAGATAAGTTTCCCAAACATGGCTGGGGAAATATATCAAAGTAATGTCAATAATGTGGTGGCCTAAATAAGACCCATATAATGAAAACACCTGTTGACATGCCAACATGGATGGGAAAAAAATTCACAAGGCCCCACCCTTAGAGAAACAATCATTGGCTCCAAAGGGGGAGAACAAGCAGAGATAATGAATCCAAGAGGAGAGAAAGAAGGAACTCTGGGGGAAGAAGGTTTGTAAATAATGTAAATACACTACTCACATAGAAAGTTCTCAGTAATATGATTTAAAAATAAAATAGAAAATATGTCTATACTTAGTAAATGGAAACCAGGATGTAAGGAACCTGTGACTGAGCCTTGGTATTTATGACTCATACTAGTCTCATACTAGCCTTGGTACTTGTGACTTATAATGATTCAGATGGGCAGGGATATATGTGAGTAATAAGTTAAAAGGTTGTCTCTTCTTTACTAAATGAAGCAGAAAGCTATCCTTCATCATACATACTTTACACTATTATGTTCATTGTTATCAAATTCATGGTTTTAGTATGGACCTTATGTTAATAAATAGTTGGTTTGACTTGGGAATTTTTTTCTTCTTTCAAATATGTTCAATAAGTGATATAAATAATTCTATTCTCTCCCAAACCAGTGTTCGGCTTCCTTTAAAAAAAAATGACTAAGAATACTCATAGCCATGAGAGGCTAGGACCTCGCTCAGTGCTTCAGACTTTTAGTGAAGACCAGATATTAGACCCCTAGATCTCATGTAGGCCATAGAGTCATAGGGTTGGCTTGTAATTCCAGGTTCACAAAGCAGAGACAGGGTATCCTCAGAGCAAACTGGCTAACAAGAGCAGCCATATGCATTCTGGGTTTATAAGGGACCTTGCCTTACTAAATAAGACAGAAAACAAGTGGTGATTTGTTTCCAACATCACCCTGGGGTCTCCACATGCACACAACAACATATATATGCACTTATACACATTAAGCACACACACACACACAGACACACACACACACAGACACACACACACACACACACACACACACACACACACACACAAAGGGGAAAATAGGATAGACTGGTCTATAAGAAAATGTAAAGTTTAACTGATGATTTGATGAATCAACTCTATGCTAGAAACACATTATTCAGGAACATAAACTCAATCTTCATTACAGAAATATACCTGGAGCTTAATATTTGGTGAATTTATTTTATTTTCCAAATTCTATTGGTTCCAAGAGATAAAACTTTTCAGAAATTTAAAGTTTGGTTTAGAAATATTTATAATAACTATTCAAAAATATTTATGATTACAAATATAACTCTATCTTTTTACTTTATTCTCTATGACCACTTGGTAATAAAAAGGATAAGTCAATAAAATTCATTTTTAGTAAAATGAGGTATATAATGTATATAGCAGTGCCCAATAGAAACATTTAAGAGGAAATAATCAATAGTACTGTCTAACAGTAGTGCCTATAAACAACAATAATGATCAGTATGGCAAAAGATCTCAAGATGTCCAAAAGAGACATCTATTCTGGGAGTAACAAATACTAATGCAGCTGGATTTAAGTCCCAGTTAAAAAGAAGGAATTCATGGCTGGTAATGTAATCCTAGCCCATTATCTATGGCTTGTAAAGAAAACCTACTACAACCATATCATTAAGCAAGTAAAATTTCCAACTGAATTCTATATACTTTTATACTCACCAATAAGTGTAGCTCACACAACTCAGAAAAAAACCCTCTTTTCTGCATCAAACAGAAGCTATTAGAAAAAAATCAGTATTATTAGAAATATTTAAAAAATGACAGTGAAGTGTCCAATTCAAATTAATATAACAACAACAAATTCAATTCCTAAGACTCAGAGGCCATTGCATAAGAGGGGACAGAAAGATTGTAAAAGCCATAGACTCAGGATAGAATATCTGATATAATGTCATGTCTTGTATATATGACAGGTAAGCATCACACACAGGAAATCTGAATAAACATGGTTGCCTGAAAATAACATCATCAATTGAGATACCAGTGGAGATAAGGAAATTTTCACCAAGCTTCATTTCTAAAAGAAGAGCCACAGGCAATTAATATTGCTGAGAGAGAATGAATCACTTTTCTCTGAGGACAGGGTTATCCAATCTCAAGAGGTCAACCCTAAACACATATGAGCAACACTAAATGATGTTGTATTCATAAACACAATCTCTCTCTCTCTCTCTCTCTCTCTCTCTCTCTCTCTCTCTCTCTCTCTCTCTCCCCAATTAACCAATTATAATTAAATAATTAGAGGCCATTAATTTGAGGGGTGGAAGGAGTATGGAAGGAATTGGATGGAAGAGATAAATGTAAAAATAAAGCTCTCATTTATGAAATTATGAATCAAGAAATGAAATCATATAGTAAAATGTTTGGGAATTATCTCTTAACCAGTTTCATTATGACAATATTCTAAGTTAAAGAGGCAATTGCCAAAACATACTTTAAAAGACATAGAAAATGTAGTAGGTGACCATATTCAAAATTTTATTTTATTTTGATAATAATATTAGAAGTGAAAAATTAATTCCATGCTACATTTTCTTAGAAGAGTAGAGAAATTCTAACAGCTAAACTGACTGTCTTTTGATATCAGTCTACTGTGTACTTCACATCCTCCATACTACTGAAATGAGCTCTTTCCTTTCTCTGCTTATTATCAAAGTCCGTGACTATGAGTCACTGTCATAGGCTCTTTGGTATAGGCTAAATACATTACTTAGAGCCAAAAAGTCTTGAACAGAAATACTTTTACCTTGCCAGAAATACTAGAATTCAGGTCACTTTTTTGACTGGCAAAATCTCTCCAGCTAGCATATACTGAAGTGTCTTGAGTTGCCATGGTGAGGAAATAGAAACCTGCAGTGAGAACATTCATTAGTGGATACTTTAATTCTACCTTTGTGAAGGAGCAGGGCTTGAGTGAACATGATATAGAAGCAGTACAGCTGGATAGACTAGCAAAAGGAACATGACTAAATAAGACATGGTGGCCCAACAAAGGATGGATGTGGCCAAGGCTAATGATGTCTTGGGCACAATGTGGGAGAAAACACTGTGAAGGAGGTAGGGTATGCCAATTGAGCCCACTACCTGTGACAACTCAGCTTCTCAAGGTTGAATATCTCATCTGGATGCATTTCTCAACTACAGTGTATCCAGTTCAACTCCAGTAAAAGAAAGGGGCTCACGCTAAAGAGGAGTAAGTGTATGCTGACTTAAGGTAGGAATTGTCACTGTGCCTTTAGAACTCATTTTCAGTTCTCTTAACTTTATGTGGTTAAATTTTCTGTGTGTTAAAATTACTTGCTATATTACAAAATAAAAGTAAACTATGTCAAACACAAAAGAAGCAGTAGCAGGAGATGCCCTTGAGACTGACTAAGTCATAGAGACAAGTGAGCTGTTAGAGTCAGGATGGCCTGGAAACCTAGTCACTCCTTGTTAACTCTGTCACAGTAGGAAGGTATCTTATATTACTTGATTTGCAGTTTCTTCCTCTGAAAATAAGTACAATAACACCCATATCAGAGTACAGATATATGGAGTTGCCCAGCAGGATTCTCAGAAAATGACAAGTTGATAAGCAACTCTAACTGCTGCATTTCAAGCATGGAAAGAAAGCACATACTCTGCACATTTCTCACAACTAAACAAAGGGCAGATTTTGTGACCGTTAGGACTGGTAGTGTTTCGTCGAAGAGGCCAGGTATGTGTTAGTGTTTGGATGTTGAGGGAAATTTCTTAGGTAGAAAGAATTCTGAGCATGGGAAAAGGTCATATTTCAAAAAATGAGATAGCAAATAAGCAGGTGGAAATACCCATGACATTTCTTAAAGCGAGAATAAGAGGATGATCTCACAGGATATCCAGGTTAGATAGAAATGGATAGTAAAGTGGCATGATACATTAAAGTTTACTGAAGATAAATGATAATATGCTGAGCTATCCTTAATGAGCTAAATTTAACAGAAAAAAAGGTAGTACTTAGGGATGCTCTTAGTGCTGACATGTATACTTTAATATTATTTTAATTATGTGTATGCATAAGTCTATGTGTAGATATGTGCATATGAGTGCATGTGCCTGTAGAAGCTGGGGCAGGGGAGTGGGGAATGATTGGATCTCCTCAAGGTGCTGTTAAAGGCAGTTGTAAGCCACCCACCATTAGTGCTATGAATCACATTTGGACTCTCTGTAAGAGTGATGTGTGCTTTGTATCTCTGAGCAATCTCTTTAGACTCCAGGCTAACATTTTAAATAGTTATTCTCATAAATTGTCACACTCCTCCACAGACATAGAATTGAGATCTGTGTTTTGTCACTAGCAGACCTACCTGCAGTAGGGGCCATGTCCAGAAAAGATGGAACATGCCATTACTAAACTGGAAAATCCATTGAAAGGCAAAAGGCACTGAATAAAAATGCACAAATATGTTGTCTAACAGACGATTTAAGATTACTTTTTCTTTCTTTATGCTTAAATAGCAAATTTACAAAAATAGGTTTAGGTCGCAATAAAATGGCATTGTAAAATAGGGATATTTATAATGTTTATTGTACTACATAACATAAATATTAAATGTCATATTTGCTGTTGCTTACTAATAATATATATGTATATGCATATGTATATACATATGCTTCAAATATTTCCTTAAGCATATTCCAATTGCATGACATTTTAATCAATTAACTTTGGGCAGAGTACCTTAGGTTTGATAATAAGGAAAAGAAATATCCTGTTAGTCAAAATAAAACAACAGCCTCAACTCAAAGAAAATAAAATAGAGTTTATTCTGAGCCAATTATGAGTGGCCATGGTCCAAGAACACATTTTGGTTGCTCAAACTAACATGTGTTAATGTAGAAATGTTTTCATCATGTGTCTATAGGGCAAATAAATAAATAAACTAAGACACTTACCCTGGTATCTTGGTGGGAATGTAAGTAGATGGTTACAACAAAATGGTTTTTTTTTTGCCTTAGATTTTATACATTATCTTATGTCATTCTTAGCTACATATGGGGAAAAAGGTTTTACTAGATAGCGATAGAGTATTATGTCAGATACAGGTAAGCCATGAATGTTTTTTGAAGGAACTAAAGGTAGAAAGGCCTTTAGACCTGTAACATTCCCGCTCTCCAGCTCAACTAATGCTGCAAAGTCCTTGTTTGTTTTCTGGAACTGTTAGTTCACATTGCTGTTTCCCCTGGTGCAAATCACTCTGAATGTTTATGTTTATAGATAACATCATTGGTGAATGTAAAGAATCTATGGAAGCAAACTTTTCTAAGCTCTGGAATGTTACAAGCTCCACAACCAGCAAAACTTCAGGGTGTTTTCTCTCTGTTTTGTTTTCTTTAATTGTACATGTTTAGCTTAGAGAAGAAAATACACCTCCAGAAGGATATGTTAGCAAACATTTAAAATAATAAAAAGACTCGCATAGGAAAAGTGGATACTGTTATTTGTAGTACCACAAATAATTCTATGAGTTAAAGAAAGAAAAATGGTCAGTTCTAGCTAAGAAAATTGTTTCTAAAATGAAGTGAGGATAGCTTGTCCTGTTTCACAATGATGGAAGATCATGGCATAAGACAAAAGGAGTACTCAATTAACTACTTCAGTGATTTTCCTATGATTTATAGGCTAGCATCACAGCAAGATTTATTAGAGCTAGGATATAACCAGAGTCCCACCTCACATTGATTCAGCACGAAGTCTAGCCATAAATTCTACAGACACTGATGTCTCTGTTAGGCAGTGGGATTGCAAAAGCAAGCCCAGCTAAGGTAAATCTTAGTGATGCCACATCATCTTTCCTATCATTGAGTAAGAGAAACACACAAAATCACCTGGTAAGACCATAATGTGTTACAATGAATGGAAGTAATCAAGCTTGGACGCAGCTGAGACAAAGAAAAAGGTTGTAAAACTAACTGCCAGACAATAGATTATTCCTATTAGTGAAAAAAAAATTCTTTTAAACTAGTAGTATTTAAGAAAATCAATAAAGCTAATGCTCCAGCCTCACCTATTGCCACATATTTCCATCCTAGTGTCAAGCTCAACACAGCTCACACATTTTCACTTTCATTCTATCTATAATCATTTCTCAAAACTTTGAACTATAAACTGCATCACACTTCAATGATTTTAGCCAATAAGATCAATCTCCTTATTTCCTCTTCTGTATCCCTAATTACTAAGATCCTGCTCAACCAGCCTGTAGTCTAAAGTTTTCCATAAATTCCTCAGAAGTGATTTATTATTCTGTCTATTCTGCCTCCATAATATTTTACACGTATCTCAATAATTAAATTTATCTACTATATTCTAGTTAATTAACTACTTTTGTTACTTCTTTGATAGAAAAATCAAATATGTGGGAAGGAGTGTAAATCCATTGATAAATTCTTCCAAATGATAAAACATGTGTAAGTTAGAAGATATAATTGTGCACTCGCTAAAATATATTGTACACATGTTCAAAAATCCATTTCTGAAATGTTTGAAAAACTTCAAGGCTAGAATTTAAGCTAAAGATACAGAATTAACATTCCTATGTGTCCAAGAAACAATTAAAACTATTTTTAAGTTCATATCACTAGTTTATTGATACAAATCACATGGAAGGACACACTGCTGGATACTAGAGGAGAAAAAAAATGCTAACTGGATGATTGTATCTCCTTGGCTCCAATTCTAGAGAAGACTGTCTGAGATGATGAGAGCAAATTCTCCAAGGCAGAGTGCTATTTTCAAAGCACATGGTCCAACAGGAAGACTCTGTAGAAAGCTCAAGAGAAGAAGAAGGCAGAGGAAAAGAGGTCAACAATGATTATGAAAAGTATATGAAACAAAAATATGATAGCTTGTAAGTAGTTATTCCAATCTAGATAAGATTAGGTATAGATGCTTCAAAGTAGTTATATCTATTTAATTATTTTTCCTCTCAATTTGCTTGTTCAAGCTTCTTCAGTTTTCCCAAATCAGCTTTTTCTCATATTTTTGCTCTGTAATTTTTTTAAAGATTTATTTATTTATTATGTATACAATAATACAGAAGAGGGCACCAGATGTCATCATAGATGGTTGTGATCCACCATGAGGTTGATGGGAATTGAACTCAGGACCTCTGAAAGAATAGTCAGTGTTCTTAACCCCTGAGATATCTCTCCAGCCCCCTTTGTTGTATTTTTTTTTCTGTGTGCATCTCAACATGCTTTTAGAGAAGATGTCTATTATGGCAGTACTTCCTAAGCTTCCAACTTTGGATAAGGATGGAAAATGTGCAATTGAATCCATGTGGGAGATTAAGAAGTTTGCCTACCCAAATACTGAAAACCTTTTATGCAAGCACTACATTCTAAACTCATACTCCCTAAATAGAACCTAAACTATATAATTAGTAGCTCTAAAGAAAATGGTAAGTTTGATCTTCTTGTTCAAAATAAAAGTAGTTCAAGAAATATACAGAAATGCATTCAACTAAGGGGCCTATGTCACTGCAAAGATCATATGTTCAAGGCCACAACTAAAGTCTTGCTATCTATCTCACTATGCAGCTATCTCACTGCATAGACTGTATATTCTTGTGTAGACAGTCATCACAAACTCAACATATCCAAGCATGGTGGTGTGATCTTTTAATCTCAGCACTCAGGAGGTAGAGGTCGGCAAATCTCTGGGAATTCCAGGCAAGGACAGCCAGGGCTGGACAGAGAAAGATATCTCAAAAAAAAAAATGAACAAACTATAAAACTCAACAGAAATAAACAGATATGAAGGATAGTCCAAAGGCCAATCAGTCCAGAAGCCAGGCCTTTAACAGTCCAATTATCTGTATTAAACTTGAAAACACTGAGAAGATAACGTGAAGTAGTGTTCCCAGATAAAATAGATCAAGCCCAGTTAAATTGTTTTATGTATTTTTAATAGGGATTTTTTTTTTTTTGCTTTTGAGACAGCCTTTCTATACAAACAAGATTGGCTTTGAACAATCTACTTGTCTCAGCCTCTATAATGCTAGGATTTTAGGTATGTGCCACAGTGACCAGCTTACATGACTGATTTCTAAACTATAGCAAATTTTATGATTATAAAAATATTTGTAAGATAATGTTTGAAACAAAGTTAAGTTAAAACTAATTTTTATCTGAAATGGAAATTAAACAGGAGGTCTAAATTTTACTAATTCCAAATTCTGAAAATTATTTACAAAGTTACATCATTCAACTCTTTAAAAAGCATATAGCTCTATATTGTAGTGCCTTGTAAGAAAATGGCCCTATTGAGTACAATATGATAATTTCTATAAAGTTATTGATAAAATGCTCCCTTAGAATTTACACATATGAAAATGCTCTTAAGTAATATTTTTACATATATAAATATATATCCTATCAGTGTAGTAATGGATGATTACCATGAGAGGCATTGATGCTTCTGAAATATCTTTTTGTCTTGGCTTCTTATATAGTGCTATGGAATGCATCTCCTATAAGAACGTATAGTTGGATATAGGTACACAGGAAGGGGGAGAGGTAATGATTTAGCTAACATTACAACCTTATTATTGGTTGTACATTCTACTATTATCTCTCACTTACTGCTCTTTCTATCTGCAACTTAACATCCTCATGAATATTTTGTTTTATTTTTTTCACTTCATTACTTTACACAAATTTTAGGCAGCCTTTTTAGAAAATGAATAAAATAACCAAATGTACAATCATTGCCAAACTACCTGACAAATTTATACATCATTTATAAGACCAAGTTGATTACTAGCTCTAATGTACCATAAATTTAACAATTTAAATATATGCAGACTAGAAGTAAATGGGCAAAAATTACTATTATTCATCAAATTAGAATTTGAGGAATGGACTTAGAACAAGACTGCATGTGAATTTTTTAAAGTCACCAAACAAAACTAGGTCCAAAGAGTGACAGAGAGGCAAATACCATTCTTTTAAAAGATGTTAACATGCAGCTTTTAGATGTCTGAAAAACACTTTACATTTACAAAAAATGTACCTTTATATGTATATTAATTTACTAAATATAAGTTGAAAGACATATCAAATTCACTATGTAATTAAATAAAATGCATTCAATATTGCAATAATTTTATTGTTGACCATGTAGAATTGTTTAAATCTAAAAGCTTTGGCTCATATGTTATATGAAATAAAGATAACTCTTTGACCAAGTGATTTATTACCTTATCTCAACAAAATTTGTACAAATCATTAACTTTTTAATGTGGTTTTCCTTTCTTTGACTCCCTATAAGAGACAAACAGTAATAAGTCATATATATTGGTGCATTATAATAAATTCAGTGAATAAGAATGTTCACTCATCAAGCAGATTTTTATAGTTATCAATATACTCTTATTAATTTATTACTAAAGAATGTTACTATTTTAAAGAATAATACTTAAAAATTTTTAAGAGTAAAATCAAATCTTCCTTTGAATGAGATAATTGATGTCTCAGCATAAAGTTGTAATATATTGAAAGCATATAAAATGTCATTAATTATTGGAATAGCAAATTTCTATGCATTAATAGTTATTATATTTAAATATGCTAGAAGCAGAAAGAGTTTTTTAGTGTCAATTCACACAGTCAGGCTTTGCAAAATGAAGTTTTTTTTTTAGATATATTCAACCCAGGGCAATGCCTAAAAACATTTTTCCAATAAACACAACTCAGTCTACTGGTTTACAGCTACTCTCCAAGGGAATTTCAGGTCACCTTTGAGAAAGACTTCTCTGTAAATACAAATTATACTTTAAAAAATCCTCAGCTTAAAATTTAGGGTATTTATGTGCAAAAGTAATATAATATTAATAATATATTACAGATGAGACACTTTGACCAAATGCATAATATCTTTACAGATACTATTAAGCTAAGGTGTATTAGCAATTTTTATATAAAATTCAATTTCTATCCTTTATTTCTTAAAAATGTAGGGATTTTTTTATTTCTTTCCCATCCCAATGTGGCAAGGACCATATTCATAATTCAAAATAACTAACAGACTTTCATAATATGAATAAAATCTGAAAGAAGAAGCCATTTTCTAATAATGTGACTGGGTAAAAAGTTTTTTATCTCACTGAAATAAAGGGCTTCTGATTTCATGCCTTGTGGTATATGATATTTGACTGAAATTCCTTTGCTACCAAAAAATCCTGTTTCCCTGATGTGGGATAATGTTCTTGTAAAGTGTAAAGATTTGTCATTCTTACTGGTTTAATAAAGTGCTGCTTGGCCAGTAGCCAAGCAGGAAGTATAGGTTGGGCCACTAGACAAGAAGAATTCTGGGAAGAGTAAAGGCCTAGTCATAGTCACCAGCCAGACACTGAGGAAGCAAGATGAGAATGCTGGGCAGAGAAAAAAATATCAATCCACATGGCTAAACATAAATAAGAATCATAGATTAATTTCAGTGTAAGAGCTAGTTATATGCTGGAGCTACTGGCCCATCATTTACTAATTATAGTAAGCCTCCAAGTCAATAATTTGGGAACTGGCAGGAGAAAGGTCCCACTACATTTCCCTACCTTGGACTAAGCATGTGTGTTTCATATAAATTCGATTCACATCTGAACATGAGAATTTAGTGTTCTAAATGGGTGTTAACATCACTGATTTTGAACATCAGAGTTATGTTCTTTTCTTGGTACATAGGATTGAATACATGCACTGGTTAGTTTATTTTTTGTCAGCTTGACAGGAAGGGAGTGAGTCTAGATGGTAGGGTGAGGTAGGAGGAATTAGGAGAAATAGAAGGAAGAGAATCCATAACCAGGATATATTGTGTGAGAAAAAATATTTTTACAACAAAAGGAAAATATATTTAAAAATACTCAAAATGCTTCAAAAATACTAGCAAATGTCAAAAAGATTATCCACAATGATCAAATTGGCTTTGTCTCAAAGATGCAGTAATGAAAAACTAATATAAACGGAACTAAAAGCAAAAATTGCATGACTAAATAAATGCAGAAAATACCATTGATGAAATCCAAAATGCCTCCATGATGAAAGTTCTAGAGAGATTAGACTGAAAGAAACATATTTCAAAATAATAAAGTCTACCTATCACAAACCTGCAGCTAACTTAATCATAAAGGGAGAAAACCTGAAGAAATCCATTAAAATCAGGAATGAGAGAGAGAGCTGCTCACTATCCCAATTCTTTTAAATATATTTCTTGAGGCACTAGCTAGAAGACAAGATAAAGAAATGGAAGAAATACAAGTAGAAAAAGAAGTAACACTGTTGATATTTTCAGATGACAGAACATCAAATTAAGGGATTCCAATGGTTCCACCAGAAAACCTGTGTAAATAATTAACAATTTCAGCAATGTAAGGATACAAAATTAATCCACAAAAAAATAATTATCCTTTCTACATATCAACAACAAATGCTCTGAGAAACAGATCGTGGTAACAATTTAGTTCACAATGGCCTCAAAAGAAAGGAAGATCTGTTGTTAATAAACCTAGCCCAGGAAGTGAAAGATCTCTATGACAAAACTTTCAACCTCTAAAGAATGAGATTGAGCATGACACTAGAGAATGGAAAGATGTCACCTGCTGTATTGACGTAAATACAACAGATGACAGAAAACATCTCATGCTCATTGTGCTGGTTAGCTTTATGTCAAATTGACACAAGCAAAGGTCATCAGAGAGAAGGGAGCCACAACTGAGAAAATGCCCTATAAGACCTGCTGTGTGGGAGCCTGTCAAGCATATTCTTGATTAGATACTTACAAGGAAGGATTGAGGCCATTGTGGGTGGGCCATTCCTAGGCTGGTGGTCTTGGTCTCTGTAAGAAAGCAAGCAGAACAAGCCATAAAGAACAAGTGAGTAAATAGCACTCCTCTGGTGCCTCTGCATCAGCTCCCACCTCTAGGTTTCTGCTCTGCTTGAGTTCCTGTCCTGACTCCCTTTGATAATGAACAATGCTATGGAAGAGTAAGCCAAGTAAACCCCTTCCTTCCCAGCTGTTTAGTCAATGTTTTGTCATAGCAATAGTAATCTTAACTAAGACATCTATAAATTGATAAAATTAGTATTGTAGAAAATGAACATTTTATAAAAAGTAAATTACATATGCTGTCCAATCCCAATCAAAGTTCCCCTCTTACTATTTATAGATAGAAAAAAATCTAAAATTATTTGTAAGCACAAAAGACCCTGGATAGCTCAAGCAAAACCCAAGGAAAAAAAAAAAAAAAGGAATACCTACAATGTTAAAAGGATTATCATATGAGATTCTGAGCAAGCCACATTACAGAGCAGTAGTAATAAAAGCAGCACAGTACCACCACCTTACTCCACTATAATAGCTAACATTATCAAAAGAAATGAAGAAACAGCAAATGAAGGTGTGTGATAGAGCAACCACCATTTGCTATTGGTGGCCTTGTAAACGCATGCATCCCCTGTCGAAATCAGTGGGAACAATTACCAGAGAGCCAAAAGAAAATCTACCATTCTACTCAGTTGCACTCTTGGCTCATGCCCAAAGGACTCAACATTCCACTCCACAGATACTTGTTCACCAACACTCATTGCTGCTCTAGTCACAATATTTAAGAAATATAAATAACCATTCAACTATGACTGCATAATAAAAATGTAGTAGAGACATATAATATACATATTTCTTTTCACCTATAAAGAAATATGACATAATAAAATTTCCAAACACTTGAAAATATAAAATAAACTGACTGACTGAGGTATCACAGACCCAGAGGACAAACATACCATAAGCACAGTCCTTGGGGCCCATTACTAACATGATATTTATAATTTATGAGTAATTTATGGCTTTTTAAAATAAATTTAATCCCCTTACCTTTGTTTTCCTCCTGTAAAATTGAGTTAATAATGTTCATTACTGTTTATAGAACATGCTCTGATGAAAACTGTTATATTTGACAGACATATTGTAATTAAACATACATTTTCTGTTTTGCAGGTATAGTCTAGTTTCACTCTTTAGCTAAGTATCTCTGTTTCTTTAATAATCTGGAAAGGAAATAATGAAGTTAAATTATGTGTTGGAAATGATATTTAAGGAAGATGCAGTGTGTCCTCCATTGCCTTGTAACTATAAAGGATAGACCCAGAGAGGGAAAATAATCCAAGGTAGGCTTCTTGATTTAAAATCAACTTTTATGAAAGGCTGTCTGCACTCCTGGGAGATCTCTGGAATAATCTGTGTCTAGGTTTCTGGAAGTTTCCCACATTCTTTGTTTCATGATTCCCTCTCTTTTCAAATCCAACATGGCAGGACTAGGCTTTCTCAGGTTGCCATTTATTATTGGTTTCACTCATAATCATAACTCTTAGGACTAGTTTGTCTCCCATTTCAGATAATGCACCTTACAATCTGTATCTCATCATTGAGCACATATGGTGCCATGTGTGCCCATAAGAATATGAAAGCCACGAGGAAGCATTATGTACCTGAACACGAAAGGAAACAATTAAAAGCCTCTACCAAAGAAATGAAAAGTATATAAAAAAACTCAGAATTCTAATTTATCTTATACATATATAAATATAAAAATCAAAGCTTTTCAATCTGAAACTATCTTATCATTGATAAAGATAAAAATAATCTTGGCTCAAATTATTGGAAATCATGAAATGAACTAAATTATGTAATTGTATGGAAACAGAAAGGCATCATTCAGGAAGGAAAAATACATAGAATGTACAAATGCACTGAGAATATAAGAATGGCAACAGGATGCTGGAGAATTCTTAATGAATTGTTAAAGAATAACGAGGCTCTTCATAGGAACGTCAGTAAAAAGCAGAAACACAGTTTCTTCTCCTTTAGTATTCTGCTTTGCTTTAGAAATAACTCTATAGCTTAAAGCTGGAGATACATTGCTAAAGACAAAATTAATTTAAATATAATATCAATTTATATCATAACATTTAAAAATGTTTGTTTGAAAAAAGATTTCCTAGGAAATTGATTTTATGTATATATATATATATTTGAAATATAAGGTTTCTCTCTCTTCCTTGTTATGGATACCACTCTTATCCTAGGTCTTGGTGTCATTATTTAGCTCTTTTATTTTTCCTACTGAATGTCAAATTATCTTATTCTTTAAAATTATAAATATAATCTTTCCTTTACTAAAAAATATTTATTTGGAGATAAACAGCTCAGCAATAAAGAACACTGACTATTCATCCAGAAAACTTGGGTTTGATTGTCAGAACCCACACAATATCTAATAATCACCTGTAACTCCAGCTCTGAGGGATCAGATGCTCTCTTCTGACCTCTTCAGGCACTAGGCATGCATGTGATGCACAGCTATACATAGAGGCAAAATATTCATACACACAAAATATATTCTTAAAAAGATTTATTTATGTTTATTTTGTGTATATTAATAGTTTGGCTGTATGTATGTATGTATATGCAGTATATATGTGCCTGGTACCTGAGGCCAGAAGAGAGCATCCAATACCTGGAACTGAAGTTACAGAAGACTATGAGATCTTGTTAGTACTGAGAAGCCAGCCTGGGTTCTCTGCAAAAGCAGCAAGTGTTCTTAACTCCTCCTGCCCCGAAATAATATTTTCCCCTTTGCCTGCTACTAAACTTTATCAACTCAATATAGGGTATCTATGAACAAATATTGTAAGGATTATCCTACAATGATTGTCTTATTTTAAGAAGTATTGAAAGGATTTAATTCATATGTATTGAACATCTTGATGTATCTTAAGCAACATTCCAAATATTTACAATTTGATGGTCAGTCATTTGGTTGTCATTTGACCCTATGACTTAATAGTTACTGTTAACCTGGTATGCAGATAAGAAAATTGAGTTACAGAAAAGTTAAAAATGTCTTCAAGATTAGTCAGACTCAAGTAGAAATGCTAGGACTCACAATCCCGGTTGACTCTGTGAGCCTGTCTGTTTTGCTAAGAGGACAAATTATGGGAGTCAAACACATTTGCGTGTGCTGAGGTTTATGGAAACTAGCACATAAATTTCAGTGGTTTTTTTTTTTTTTTTTTGCTTTCCTACCCTATAGGGAAGAGGAGTGTATATGTGAAAGGAAAAGCTCAGGTAAAGAAAGGGAAGGAGAGAGGGAAGGACAGAGAGAGGGAAGGCTGGAAGGAGGGAGGAACCATTATATGTGCTTCCCCATTACTCAGGGAGGGAAGGAGATCAGTCCTACAGCTTAAGATAGAAACAGCAATGTCCTGTTTTCTTAGCCTGGTCTTGCCATCCCTCTCTCAGCCAAGCAACACAAAGCTGCTAGGATGTTTGCCTAAAATACTCCTTACATCATCTTTTTTTCTCCTTCCCCAGAACCTAAGATGCTTGGTGATCCTTACATGAACAAGTCCAAACTACTCCATCTGGCACTGAAGAACCTTGTGTGGTTTTTTGTTTGTTTTGTTTTGTTTACCCTATCATATTTACCTGATCATCTATTCCTTCCAAACACAGATTTCTAAAACCTTGACTTCATCCCCAACTCCCTATTTTTCTGACATTCTATAACCCATCTCTCAGCAAACCCCACTCTCTCTAAGGTCAGATCATACAAACTCAATCAGTTCTTAACATGTTTAATTCCATCCTGGAGCCAATACCTATCACAGCTTTGAAATGCTGATAGAGTTGCCTAACTGGTTCAACAGTTTCCACACTTGCCCTTCTACAGAATCTTCTGTTTGGGAGTTTGAAACATGTCATGACAAAATAATGAACTACTTCTACAAAAACGACAAAATAGAAAGAAACCACAACAAATACATTATATAAATGTGTTCACATCAGCTTGTTTAGTACTGGTCAGATTATGGCCTATGAGGTGGTTCACTGAGTAAAAGAACTTCCCACACAAACTTTACTACCTGAGTTTGAGTTCTAGATCCAATAACGGCAAAGAGAGTGTCCATTCCTGAAAATTTTTCCTCTGTTCACTCACAGGTGCATTATACACTCACACACAATTTTATTTTTAGAAACAGTTTCTTGCAATTGATAGACAAACCAAACATTGAAATTTAAAATATTTAATGAGGGTGGAGGGCTTGCCTCACATATTACAAGCCCTGGTTTGGACCCCAGAAATACTGAATGAATAAGTAAATATACATTACAATGTATATGAGATTTATCCTTTCAATTATTTAAATATAAAATGTATTAACATTATGTGCACTCACATTGCTACTATACACATTAGAAATGTCATTGTCATCCTCTCATGCTCAGAAAACACTATAATATTTCTATTTGTAAGTATAACTATTGTATGTATCTTACAGACTTGAGATTATATAATTGTCTTTCAGTGTCTGGCTTACTTAGTTTCATATACTAGTTTTGAAGTTCACCCATGGTGTAATATGCACTGGAATTTAATTTCTTCTGAGTGTCCAATAATACTATATTTTACACATACACTATGTGTTTTATTTTGTCAATGTCTGGCTGTTGTGAATGAAGGTACTTTGAATTTTGTGTAAGATTAGTGAGATTCTACTTTTAAGTCTTGTATTTTTACAAGTGGAACTGCTGTATCTCACAGTCATTCGTGTTTCCTTTGAGGAATTCTCATACAGTTTCCCACTGTGTTATGCATACTGTACAATGGTTCTATTTTATGGCTAAAGATGTGAGCTCTCATGTTCCTGTTTCAGCCATTATGCCTACTGCTTGCCAACATGCTTTCCCACCAGGATGAACTAATCCCTCTGGGACTGTAAGCTGAAATAAATTTTTTCTTCTATAAGTTGCCTTGGTCATTGTGTTTTATTACACACCAATAGAAAGGCAACACTCTGAAGAAAGCCATTTGAACAAGTAGACATTTCTTTGAAAGACAGATGAATTAAAAGCATGCTCTCCAGTAGTGGTCAAGAACAACATCTCTTAATGAGATCTAATCTGATAGGTATGAGGGTAAAGGTGTTGAGGTGGAAACAGATGAGCATCCACAGGTACGTTGACAGTCAGTGTACATGTTGGGTAGGAGAGAAACTTATGACAGTGAAAAAGAGTGGTAATCAGAGGTCACACCAAAGGTATGTGACTATGCTCAAGGTAACAATGACAATGTAGAATCTAGGGGGAGAAGGTGAGGAATGTAAGGGCAAAGACTAGGTAAAGTGAATAGATTCCAGGTCAGCTGGAAAAGTACTAAATATCAGAGATTTACTCAGAACAATCAGGAAAGAATGAAATTACTATTAGAAAAAATAGGTTTAGATTTAATATTATGGAGAGAATTTGATGCTGGTAATGGCAAATTCAGGGGTGCTCTCTGAGTTATACTAGAGGCTAAAATATGAGATGAAAACAGGCTTGGCATTCCCAGGATTCAGAAAGCTGAACTGTCATGTGTTTTAAATATGGCTTAGCTATAACAGCTCTAAATGTGGGAGACAGTCAGTGATAAATATTACACACAGTCTCACTTGACAGCACTGTTTGGGTTGTTAACAGCTTTTGGCTTCAAAGTTTTGAAGCCTTGTGACATTTCCAGCATGCTCTCTCTGTTTTCTGTTTGTGGCCCAAGATATAAGTCCTGGATTCACATAAATTCAGATTAGTCTTCACAATGAGTTTTCTGAACATATCTAGTGGATGCAGAAGTTCATAAAATTGATCCAGTTACAATCAGCTGCCTCTGCCATGCCATCATGGAGTTTAGCCCTCTATAACTGTAAATATAAATAAAGATTTTTTTCTTATAAGTTCTTTTGGTCATGATGTTTTATCACAGCTACATAAAAGTAATTAATACAGATTAAGGGAGTAAAGATCACTATCTAAAGCATTTAAAAGCCCACTGGCCAAAGTGTCAGAAAGTTAATATCTGTAGATACTGCACTAGTCAGGAATTAAGAAAGACACCAGGCATTAGAATGAAGGAAATAGATGAAATGACTTATGGGTGATGGCTGCAAAGAAAATAGGTGCCTAAATTCATTATAAATTATTTTGTGTAACTGAATTATTAGAACATTGAAAAAATTCCTTTGAAATAATATTGATTCACTATACTTACTTTTTATCATGTTATAATATCCTACTTATCAAATAAAGATGGGTGTATAAATACGTCATGTTTTTAGATATAAAGGAAGTCATTTCACTAAAGGAGCTAGACAAGGGGCAAATGGTGTGATGGTGAAAAATGCTTTTTAGAAACTTATGTAAATTAGTAATAGAAATTACCTGAGTGATGAATTGGTTGAAATGAAAGCCTTCTGAATTGTATGTGACTTGTTCCTGGATTCACATAAAATTAGGTCCACCATACAGGGGACTCTTTTGAACATATCTTGTGGATAGAGAGTTCATAAAACTGTTCAAAGTGCACTGGGAGTTTCATTGATACAGTGCTTTCTGATACAGCTGTTTGGTCACATTAAGATAAATCATGTCATAGGTAAGATTCCTTGTGGTTAATATTTTTCTAGAGATTCTGTTTAGACAGCCATGTCAGTTCTGTTCTGTTCCAGACAAAGTTGTTTTTTCATGTTATATTAAGTTGTCTTAGTCATAGATTCATGTGTTTACAATTCAGAGTCACAGCTTCTACTGGAAAATATTAGAAAACCAGAACTTAAGGCAGAATCTAGAGTATACTTGCTGTTTCTCTTTTATTTATGAGATTTACTCTAAGAACTTCAAACAGATCATATTGTGTTACCATTGGGGTTTTTATTGTTGTTTGAACATCTTTGTCTGAGGAGAAAGCCTTGATAAAATGGTACGTGTCAGTCATAATACTTCCTATAACAACAGCCAATATCAAGAAGAAAACTTGTTGCTTCTGGATGCTGAGCCTCAGTTTTAAATTAGAATTGTGTTATAACAAAATCCTTTACACTGATGCTCAATACATACTCTTGGTTTTGGATTATAGTAAAAAATTATTGAGTAACTTTTGGTTAAATGTTTAACAATATATGATAACATTCTCCTTTATCATATTTAAACATAGGATAATAACACTATCTTATAAAATTATAATGAACATTAAATGATTCATGTAAATCTATAAAATAATATATATTAGATAACATTATTGTTAGTTATAATTATTATAAATATTTGCTATCATAACTATTATGCCGGCACACTTGTTTTACTTTGAAACATTCTCTTCCAAAGAAACAGAACACAGGGAAATTAAATTGAATTCACAGAGTAGAGAGTGAGTGAGAACTGTGACTGGGAGCCTCGGAAGTCAATGGAACCTATTCTAGTAGGGCATTCAGAACTGCCTTTCTGCCTCTACTGTGTGTTTCAACACCCTTGTCTCAGTGTTTCATCTGTTTAGTGCCTCCTGCCTGGTTATTTCTAAGATGACATTGTATTGTCACAGCCCCTGAATTTGAATGTTATAGTTCCTTTCACATGACACAATTATCGAGTTACACAGGAGAGAAAATTTAATTACAAAATTTTTAAATTTTAACGTTTTAAAGTGTAAATTTGTTCAGTAATATTCTCTTGGTCTTGATTGCTAAGAGTGGGAGTATGATTTTAAACTGATGGTCATCCTTACTCAATAATACTTGTGACTGTTTTGAAAGAAAGGAATACTTTTTGTACCCGGGGAAATTCCTAATGTATCTAACTCCTGATTTCTCAGCAATCTTTCTTTCTTTCTTTCTGGAAGCCACCCTCTCTATAATATATCTATTTGATTTAGCCATAACAATAAACACTCAGAGTCCTTATATTTGGAAGAACTTGATCTGGTTTCTGTATCAGGCAGGTCTACTCAAGGTCCACTATTCTGTTGCTGTATTTAAGAGAAATGATCTCTACTCTGGCTAAGCCTGTACCATGTATTTACAGCTGAGGTTGGGGAGTATAGAAAGGATTAAGAATATTTCTTATAATTGGTACTCTTTTTATAAGTATATGGATATATAAGGGTAACCTCACACTAGGGAAAACATTAATAGAGTGTTATTCCTACTCATTGTAATATTTCTACCTCACAGTGTACAGTGTTTACTTGGTGAGCAGTTGCTAAAGGTTTCAACTGAACATTAGTACTAGTTCTAAGTACTACCTATGAAAAGCTTAGTTTCACCCCAAAAGATAACAGATAAACATCCAGTCTAAATGGCATATCTGCTCTTAAGTATCCTGTGACCACATACAGATGTGGTTCTCTGTGATACATTTATTCTTTCAGATACTGAGAGTCCACCATGAAGGTAGGGGAAAAGGTAGATATGATTAGCCTATTGTTTGTGCAAGGGAGAAAGCCAGAAACACACATTTTAATCATAGCATAGATTATTTTCTATAAAATGGAATAGTGGAAATTTCTAGCCTGCTCATGTAGTAAATTCTAAGCCACATATCTATTTCTATTTTTTCTAAAAGGAAAATATTCATGAGTCATTTTCCCTCATGGACATGTCTGAAAGGGGCAAATGATAGAATTTTTTCTGTAGGGCTAATGAATTGCTTACTTCATCTATTTTTATTAATGTGGTGGTTTAATGAACTGAATGTTGAATTAATGGTTGAGCAGTAGCAGAAGCTTTTCTGGGCTAGAGGGGTCTCTGACAAGTCAAATATTCATTTCTTTTCTTGCAAATTTATTTCTGAGCTCTCAACGGTATAATAATCTGCATTATAAATCTTGGATCAAAAGCAGTGAAACCTAACTGATATTTCTGCCAATAATTGTTCTTTGTACCCTGCTGATTGCTTTATGCCTCTATTGACTGACACTTGCTAAACCCTCAGTTAAAGACAGGTAAATTCATCTCTCACCTGTTCTGTAGCATATCAGTGGATAGTCCTTTAAAATGCCTGAATAGAGAATCTCTGCCACTCTAGGAGTAAATATAAAGAAATATCTAAATAAATTTTGTGTTTAATATATGTGTATACATCAATTTTAAATACATTTTTATTTCAGTTAACACATAATATTATTTATGGGGTGGAAACACTCGTGTGTGTGTGTGTGTGTGTGTGTGTGTGTGTGTGTGTGTAAATGGAGGCAGAGCATTTTTTTTTTGCCCCATCTACCTGAGCCTAAATAGATACACAAAATCTTGGCTGTTAGCTCAGGCTTACTGCTAACTAGTTCTTACATCTAAATTAACCCATTTCCATTAATCTATATATTACCACATGTCTGCAGCTGTACAGGTCCTCTGGCATCTGGCTTCTTGGGTGGTCAGCCCTCCTTTTTTCCTAGTCATCAAATTGATTGTCACACTTAATTTCCTGCCTGGCTATTTATTGCCCAATCCAATCAGCATCTTATTAAACAATGAAAGTAATACATATTCACACTGTACAGAAGGATTATACCACAATATACAGCAAATGTGTACTTATCAAGTCAGAGCATTTCACATTTCTATGTTGGAAATCTTTAAGCTCCTGGGTGAGAGCTGCTCTCTCTCTCTCTCTCTCCATATATATATATATATATATATATATATATATATATATATATATATATGTATATATATATCATATGATATATATGTGTGTGTTATAGTATAATAATTATATTAAAATGATATAAATATAATATTGTTAGAATATATAATATAATAAAATCATTCCATTGTGCTGAACTCTGGAATTTACTGTATCACAGAGTGTTTTCATATGCATAATTTATTTTCTATATATTTCTCTTCCCTCTTACTCTCTGAGCCTCTAGTAATGTTGATGAGAAGCAATAAACAGCATTTCTTTACCTGGGCTTTCTCCTCCAATTATATCCATTTTTGTTGTGAATGGCTAAATATTATTGCTTTCTAGAGATGAATGTCTTCTTCTTTCTTCATACATCTATCATTCTCTTCATTTCGTCATCTACTGATGGACAATTAGATTTATTCCATACTCAGTTTCTGAAAATAATGCTATAATAATCATGGTAATATAGGTGTCATTTTGTTTGGCTATTTACCAAGTCATGGGATTGTCATATCACATCCAGTGCATAAATTTTTTTTTGTCTATAAAATTATTTTATTTTTGAAGTAAAGTATTTCTTTAAAACAAAGAAACATTACTTTGTATTATGAATAAAGAAATTGGGATGAATGTGTAACTAGTTCCTATAATGAGCAAGATTATTGTAGGCAGCTTCCTGCCAATCATCCTGTAAATAATGTATTAACCGATGATGCCAAATGATAATAGAAGAAAATCATACAAGGCATTTTCTTGATTAAGATATGATACATCTTAATTAAATATTTAAAAGTTCGCATGATTTCTACTTTTTATGAATTTTACAGGACAGCGGAAAACCACAAGTATGAGGGTAATAAGGAAGAAAGAGTGATAAAAAGAGAACCAGAGTGGGAGGGAACCAGAAGGAATTGTTGTTCAGTCCCTATGTTTTAGGGTCCACCTCAAACCAGGTAGGATTTTGCCCTGGACACAGTGTTGTTTGAGGAGGACACAAATGCCAGCATTCTTAGTGATAGTCGGATGTAGTCAATCTTTTTTATTGTGTTTTGAAAATCAATATCAAACATTATATAAAAAGGAAAACATTCAGAATAGATAACAAAAAACTCATACAGTAATAAAACTTCTCTTTTCTTTGTAATACATGAAACATAAAAAAATAAAATCTTAAGCTTCTAAAGCCAGATTAGGCTCATCTACAGATAAAGAAAGCACAGTAGGTCACAACTAATGCCCACAGATGCACTATGGCCACCACAAATTTCTGCTAAGCAACCCTTCTACAAACAAACTAGACGTTTTGTTTTGTGTATGTGTGTGTGTTTTAAATCACTTTATTCACCTATCATCTTTCAATGAAACAAAAAGAATGTTTTTACTTAAAATCCACTGAATGAGTACATTCCCTGCTTATCTTTCTGGGTTTGTGAGACCTGAGGAGGATATTCTCCAAATCCATCCATTTGCCCGCAAATTTTAGTGTATCATTTTTTCTTACTGCTGAGTAGTACTTCCTTATGTAGATGTACCACAGTTTGTTAAGCCATTCCTCAGTTGAGGGGCATCTAGGTGGTTTCCAGGTTCTTGCTATTATGAATAATGGTGCTATGAACATAGTCAAGCTAATGCTTTTAGGGTGTGAATGTGTATCTTTAAGGTATATGCCCAATAGTGGTATTGTTGGATCCTTGTGGGGGATTGATTCCCAGTTTTCTGAGAAACCTCCATGCTGCATTCCAGAGTGAATGAACAAGTTTATACTCTTACCAACAATGGAGGAGTGTTCCCCTTGCTCCTCATCCTCTGCAGCATAGGCTGTCATCTGTGTCTTTTATCTTAGCCAATCTCACAGATGTAAGGTGGTATCTCAAAGTTGTTTTGATTTCCATTTCTCAAATGGCTAAAGATAATGAGCATTTTTTCAAGTATCTTTCAGCCATTTGTAATTCTTCTGCTGATAATTCCCATTTTAGTTCTGAACCTCATTTTTTGATTGGGTTATTCAGGGTTTGGGGCTCTAGTTTCTTGAGTTCTCTATATATTTTAGAGATCAGTCCTCTGCCATATGTAGAGGTTGTGAAAATCTTTTCCCATTCTGTGGGCTGTAGTTTTGTTTTAATGACTATGTGCTTTGCTTTACAGAAACTTCTCAGTTACAAGAGATCCCACTTATTGATTACTGTTCTTAGTATCTGTGATATTTGTGTTATATTTAGGAAGTGGTCATCTGTGCCAATGTGTTGGAGGGTATTTCCCACTTTCTTTTCTATCAAGTTCAGTGTAACTGGATTTATGTTGAGGTCTTTGATCCACTTGGATTTGACTTTTGTGCAAGGTGATAGGTTTGGATCTATTTACATTTTTCTACACACTACCATCCAGTTATGCCAACACCATTTGTTGAAGATACTTTCTTTTTTCTATTGAATATTTTTGGCCACTTTGTCAAAAATCAGGTGTTCATAGGTGTGTGTGTATTAATGTCAGTGTCTTTAATTCAATTCCATTGATCGACTTGTCTGTTTTTATGCCAGTACCAAGCTGTTTTTATTACTGTAGCTCTATAGTATAGTTTGAAGTAGGGGATGCTGATGCCTCTGGAGGTCCTTTTTTTGGGCAAAATTGTTTTTGCAATCCTGGCTTTCCTGTTATTCTAAATGAAATTGAGTATTGTTCTTTCAAGGTCTGTAAAAAATTGTTTTGAGATTTTGATGGGAATTGCATTGAATCTCTAGATTGCTTATGGTAAGATTGTCATTTTCACTATGTTGATCCTTGCTATCCAGGAACATGGGAGATATTTCCATTTTCTGATATCCTCTTCAATTTCTATCTTCAGAGATTTAAAGTTTTTGTCAAACAGATCTGTTACTTCTTTGGTTATAGTTACATCAAGGTATTTAATGCTATTTGCAGCTATTAGAAAAGATGATGTTTCCATTATTTCTTTTTCAGCCCTTTTATCATTAGTGTATAGGAGGGCTACTGATTTCTTTGAGTTAATCTTGTATCCTGCTACATTGCTGGAGGTGTTTACCAGCTAACTTCTACAGCTGCATCTTTTTTCACAATCTGTTTTTGTATGGATGCTCACCACCTTATGTGCTATAGTCACAAATGTAAGGATGGTAAGCACAAGGCAGATGATAGTAGATGTCAGAATTGATGTTATCTTTATGAAATGGATTTTAATCTCTTTCTTATTCTCTGCTATTCAGGACCAACTTGATGTGAGCTTGAGGGAGATTTTCCCATGAGTGTGTATTGCATACATGTGGAAGTATTAAAATATCATTTTACTTCCTTGTAATATGAAAGCTTGAATCTTTAGATGCTTCAAAAGGCTTCAAAGGTCACTGTTGCTCAATTTAATACCATATTTGAGACTCATGATTCAGTCTACTGGGGATTTTTTTTCATAAAACATAGCTTGTAAAGAATCCCTAATTCCTTCTTATTTTTAACATGAAAGCTTCTCTGCCTGAGATGATGAACTATTTCCAAAGCTCAGTCACTCTACTTTTTTCTGCTGATTGAACTTTGCCATAGAGTGGGGATGAGAAACAAGTTTTTATTATCATGACCTACCACACTCCTTCCTCCTCCTCCTTCTGTGATGAAATATTCTTCACAAAATAGTAAAAAGATATGATGGGGTGGTCTTAGTTAACGTTTCTAATGCTGGGATAAAGCACCATGGTGAAAGCAACTTTGGGGAGGAAAGAGTTTCCTTGACTGACACTATCATATCACTGTTCATCGCAGAAGAAGTCAGATCAGGAACTCAAATGACCCAGGAACCTGGAGACAAGAGCTGATGCAGCGACCATGGAGAAGTGTTTCTTACTGACTTTCTTCCCATGGCTTGCTCAGCCCAGGTGTCATCCTTCAATCACTAATTAAGTAAATATTCTACAGGTTTGCTTACAGCCTAATTTTATGGAGACATTTTCTCAGTCAGAGGTTCCCTCTTTTCGGATGACGATAGCTTTTGTTAAGTTGACATAAAAATGCTCATCACAAGGCATAAATATTATATGACTGATTTAACACTGGAGTTAGGGGTAGGAAGAAGGACTGAGTTTCATAAATGTGCAGTCTTTGGATTCTCTATTAGGATTTTGTGGCAGTTTCACATTGTCTGCTGAATCTTCCTACTACAATCATTTTATTCCTAGTTAATTCTTCTAAGTAGACCTCAGATAGTTCTTATGTACTTATGTACTTTCTTGAGTTCAGAGTGGGAAACTGAATTACTGTAAAGCATCATGCTCCTATCATATGGTTACTTGGTGCTTTGCTCACTACACCTTCAGTATTGGTAGTCAATGAGCCTAAGGCCCAAAATCCAGTACAAGCTTCATCAAATACTTGCTTGTGTTGTGGCAGGACTACCATTTTCCCCACTCTGGGGTGGGAAAGCTCTCTCTGGACTTGGTCCTCACCTCGTATTGCTAGTCCCTCATTCACTGAGGTCTTACTTTCAGCCCATCCGTGACAATACTAACCCAAAGAAAATTCCAACTACAACACTCCATCTCTGACTCAAACAAAACCCTTCCTCCTATAAGTTATTTTTATCACAGTAGTTTATCACAGCAAGATAAAAACTAAGATACTTGGTTTAAATGTGAATATTTTCACTCAAATGATTAGATCAAAAATGCAGGAACTCTAGTTACTATATAATGAAAACCTGGAGCCGGATATTGGGGAAAAACTTTATCAGAAACAAACCACAGCCACCCCACCAACTACTCAGCCCTGTCTCCAAGAATCCTCCAACTGAATGCCTAGCCTCTGAATCCTCAGCAAAAAGAGGAGGGGATGTCTCTGGAAAGCTGAAAAACCCTCTTCTCTTGCTCTGTCCAGCCCTCTTAACTTCCTTTTTCTACATTCCTAAAGCTAGGATTAAAGGTATCTCCCTGGCTTGACTTGGTTCTGAAGATAACTCTGATATTCCAGAATAATTTTATTAAATATATTACCATAAACCAATTATTAGAAAATATCTTTATCATTGATGCTTGATATTAAGAGTATAAAAATTAGAATGTTTGAAGCTCATAGTCTCTTTAATTTCATACACATGTTTGTTTCAGCACTATATCTTCCCTGTATTCTCAAAATGAAGACATATAATCTACAGACATTAAGAAATCTACTAAAGCCTGGTATAGTGGCACACCTTTAATCTTAGCACTTGGGAGATCTCTATGAATCTGAGGTCAACTGGTTTATATAGCAAGTTCAGATCAACCACAGCTACTCAATAAGATCCTGTCTCAAAGAAGAAAGGGGAGGAGGAAGGGGAGAAATCTATTAGACACTTTTCTTGTAGCTATAATGAACTACTTACCACAAGTAACTTAAGAAAGGAAGGAAAGAAGGGAGGAAGGGAGACAGGAATTTATTTTGGTTCACAGTAAATCAAAAGGTACAACCTACTTTTAGAATGTGTCGTTTCAATTAACTTAATTTAGAACATCTCTCATAGTCATACCCAAAAACGTATTTGCATGTAATTCTGTCTAATCAAGTTAACAGTGAAGATTACCCACTACAAGAGAAAAAAGAAAGAGTGTGCAAACATTACTTGGTAAAGGACATACTCTTGGTCATAATGCTCTACAAACTCATTCACTCCGTTACTCACTTTTCTTTCTTTAAATGTCCACTGAGGACCAACCAAATCCCAATTGTGTACTAGTGTTCAGTGATAAACAGAAGCAAATACTTGGTCTCTGGGGAGCAATGAAAGTGGTTTTGAAATGGATGAAAGTTGTTATTTTTTATAAATAACTCTAAATTATAATTACAGTAACTTCAGGATGAAATTTTACAAGTCCAGAAGTGACTGAATTTTAGAAGCCAGGTAATGTTCCAGTAAGAAGAAAAGTCAATTATAACCTGAAAGAAGAATTATCTCACAGTAGACATTTCTTCATAAATACTAAAGATGTGGTTTAAATGCAAAATGTCCTTCCCTCATACATTCATGGGTTTTAGTTGAATAATTGTCCCCAGGTAGTAACACTCTTTGGGATGGCTGTGGAACTTCACTACAGGAAGTGGATCATTGTGGAAGAGCCTTGGAATGTCAGTCTGGCCTTAATTTCTGTTCACACTCTACTTCCTGGAGTAGATTAGGTAGAGGCTTCTAAAGACCTGGAGACCAGACTGACTCCTAAGCACTTCCTCATAAGCCAACCTGGGGTCTGTGCTTGGGGCCTTGATGAGGGTGGAGTTGGATATAACATTCCTAGACCAGCAAGAGACCATTGCCTGCAGCCACAGATACCAGCAAATCAAAGCCTTTTCTCCTGGCTGGGAGGAGGGTCTGGGAAGAGTATTTAAGGCTTTTTCCTTCGTAATAAAATTGGACTTCCTTGTTTCAAAATGCTCCCCTACCCCAGGCTGTGTCTTTGCTCTCCAAGCTATTTTTTCACCTACCCCAAGGGGAGGGGGCAGGACTCTGAGCATAGAGGCAACCCCAACACCTAACCCCAAACCAGGGTTCCTCAAGCAGGATACAATGTAAGCAATCAAGATCCTGATTCTTTCTTCTACCACAATACCTTCATAGCATGCTGCCATGTCTTCTCACCATGATGCCCTCCAAGAACTGTAAGCCAAAATAGATACTTTCTCTTGCAAGTTGCTTTTGTCAAGATATTTTCTATCAACAGAAAGTAAGATAAAAACTTGTGCCAAGGAGTAGTGCCATGGCTGGGACAAACATCACTGTATTTTTCTTAGGCATTTGGGATTGATTTATGAAAAAGATGTGATAAAGTTTCAAACTTTGGGCTAGAAAAAACCCTAGAATATTATAAGAAGAGAGCTTAATATATTGTTCTTCTGGGCATTTGAAAGACCTGAAAGCAGTGGAAAAATGGCTTGGCATTCAAGTTTTAGCAGGAACAAAAGGCCTATATGAGTACTGGGCTAGTCAGGTTATATTTTGGCAAGGGTGGATTTAACTCAAGCCCTGATAACTTGTGTAAGGCTGAGCTAAAAAGTAACCAACTAATTCTCTTAAAGGAGAAAATGTCAAGGGAGGACAATATCAGTGTTATATCACAGTTCTTTCTGGATGCAGTCATTCACTTCTATAGTGGTAGGAAGAGAGCAGCAAGTGAAACAAGCATAAGTTTATTAAAAGAAGAACTTTGTTAAGGAAAGGTGTGTGAGCAAGCTTATGGTTGTGAACAAGAAAAGTACATATGATAAAACACCTGTTCTTATTAAAGCAATTAGCACCAACAAAGAGAACCTTCCTACTGACCACTGGGATAATAAGAAAAGTGTCCTGAAGGCAAGATCCATATTTGTTTCCTGCCGTGGGACTCTGCTTTTGTGTATTGTAAATGTTCGTCACTCCTATTGGTTTAATAAAATGCTGATTGGTCAACTAGCTACACAGGAAATAGAGGAGGGGCAAGCCAACTAGGAGAATGCTGGGAAACAGAAGAACAGAGCAAAGACGCGGCCAGTGCAAAGGAAGAAACACAAAAATGCTGTACTGAGCAAAAGGTACCATTCCACATGGTTAAACATAAATAAGAATATGGATTGACTGAAAGTATAGAAGTTAGTAGTAATATGCCTGAGCCATAGACCAAACAGCTTATTAATTAAGCCTTTGTGTGATTATTTGATATTAGGGTTCTCTAGAGGAGCAGCCATGATAGAATAAATACATACTAAAATAGGATTATTGGATTAGTTTACACAATACAGTTAACTCTCTGGTTGGCTCACAAAGGTGATGAGAATCTTGTAAGTACTCACTCCTCAAGGACTCAGAGGTTCGAGTTTGGTGGTGAGGGCCTTAAGGATCTTGGAGAGCCATTGGTGTTTAGTTCATGTTAGTAGCCTGAAGAATATGCATTCTGAAATTGGTGGAGGAATGTAGCAACAACAAAGTAGGTAAACTCACAAACAAGGTAGATGAACTTGCCAGTGACAATTATAGAAAAGCAGATAAAAAGCAAAGATTTTCCTTCACTGTAGTCTTTATCTGGGTAGTCAGTTAGAAGTTGTTGTCCATATTTAACCTATAAAATGTACAATGTATACGATTGTGGATTTTGGAACCAGTCTAATAAACAGACAAGATTAACCATTAATTACACTTATATTGGAATTTTACTAATAGTAAAACAATGGTCTCAATTCAGAATTCTCATTCACAGAGGAATTTCACACATAAAGCATATGAGAGACTATTAACACAGTAAAAATAAAAAATCGATCATTCCTTTCTACTGATGTGTAAGGTTTTCTCTGATGTGATGCTGAGTGACAAGGACCATATATTTAGGAAAACATAGACAGAATCGCAGAAGAGCGATTTGTTCAAGAGAAAGAGGTGAAATGGGAAAAAGAAGGATGATGTGGGATATCTTTCTGTATGTTGTGAACATCATTCATTAATAAAGGGACTGTTTGGGCCTATGGCAAGGCATCTTAGAAGGAGGCAGGAAATCTGAGCACAGATAAAAGGGAAGAAGGGCAGAGACAAGAGAGACAAGATCCAGCCACTTGAGAAGTAAGATGTAAAGAAATGGGTAAGCCGGGGACAACGTGGCAGGACTGATTAATGGAAATGGGTTGAATTAAGATGAGAGCACTAGCTAGCAATAAGCCCTAGCCATAGGCCGAACAGCATGTAATTAATATAAGCTTCTTTGTGTTTCTTTGGGACTTAGGGACTGCTGGTCCAGATCTTGTGGCTAGTCTGGGCCAGAAACCTAATACTACAGAAGGTCTCATATGTGTAATTGCATTAAGGAAGAGGGTCTGGAGAAGTAGATAAACCAAGAGGATATTGATGGCCCTGAATCTCTGAAGTGAAGAAACAAGGTGTAGAACTGGGCCAGATAGGGTGGAAGAGTTGAGGCAAAGCATCACATAGACAAACCTTTGCAATGGAAGCCAACACTCAGCACAGAGATATGCTTTACATCCTTTAACTATTTCTTCTTTCATAAGTGAATGACTGCATGCCATCACTGGGCTAGTCCTGCAGAACACACAACTTATATTAGGATCTAAGACACTTGGCCTGCCACAAGGGGAAATTCTCAGTTAATTTCAATTTTCTGTTTTACTTTCTCTTCTCTATCTTTTGCTTCCTAACATCCATATAGGCTAGTTTTGTAATTTCCAGCTTCCAGATTTAGTGTCTCATTTTGGTTTTAAGAAAATACTTTGTAACCTACTTTCACAAAATAGTGAAATCTGTTGATGACATATTTAACTTATACCTATAATTTTGAAAAGTGAAAAATGTTACATGCAATATCAGTAACAGAAATTTATAAATTACTACTTTTGTGGTACAAACATATACATACAGCTGTCTCAGAATATGATAAGATTATAGAGATTTGTGGTTCTCAACTTCCTTCCTAATGCTGTGACCCTTTGATACAATCCCTGATGTTAGGGTGACCCCCAACTATAAATTGTTTTAATTGCTACTTCATAACTGCAATTTTGCTACTGTTATGAATCCTAATGTAAATGTTTGTTTTTTCTGATGGTCTTAGGAACTCCTTCAGTAAGAGCCATTCAAGTCTCTCTGAAGGAGTCACAACTTGCAGGTTGAGAAGTACTGTTGCAAATGGTTATTCAGCGAGTGTAGAGGAACTAGTTCAGCTTTCTTGACTCTGAAGCATGTCTGTTAAGATTTTAATTTACAACAAAATATTAAAATAAAATTTAACAAATGTCTTAAATATGTACATTGTGATGAAAGTGAATTCCTAGAACTCAATGCACCTAAAACTTTACTAAAATGTTTAGTATTTGTAGGTAAACCAGAAGGCTGTCATGTAGATAATTAATTGGTTTGGCTTTCCTTCATCATTTCTGACAGTACTACATAAGAAATTTTCAGCTGTGAAGGATACATTATTGGGATTGTAGTCATCTATCTTCCTAACACCAGAAAGTTTTTCACTCATTGCAAGATTTTATAAATACTGTGAAACAGTATTCTGAATGGCACTGATCTGACTGAGCAGAAAACCTGGGCAGGTTCAAACATACCAGAGAACTTCAGTAATAGTCCCAGAAAACATTGAACTAACTATCAACAGTCACAAACAGTTGGCAGAGGTCAGAAAAAGCAGTGAGTCTTACTCATTTCAAACAGAGCATTCTAGTCAAGCCTGAAACTTAACAATGTAACCATACAAACCCATCTAAAACGAAGGTAACCGCTTTCAGAAGACAGAAAAGGAACAAAGGCAGGGCTTTGGGAGTGGAGACTCACTGAGCAGAGGTGGTAACAACTCAACTGCTTGGGAATTGGTCCTCTGCAGACATCACTAAAGAACATCCAGAGAAAGCAATTGCCCCTGGTCGCTTACTACTACTGCTCTTTATTGTCCTTGAATGTTCAAAGTTTCTCTGTATTCTCTCTTAATTTTCAGAGGTTTTTAAGACTTTAGCAGAATCTAAATCACAGTCAAGTAAGGAGAGACTCTAAGGACAACAGCCCCGCTGATATACTGATGAATTTCTGCAAAATCAACACAACAGAAGGTAATAAAAGATATCTATAGTTATGTTACACATATTGGCTGTCATGATTTTTACATAGTGCTGTGTTAAAATACCCTTACAATAACTATTCAAACTTACAACAATGCGCTTACCTGGAAGTCACATTTAATATTTTAAAACACAATTAAAGTGGAAAATTTTCAGGGCACTTTAACAGAAGAATAATGGATATTTTGAAATTCAAATAATTAAAAGAATAAATACTTTAAATTAAATGGCTTCATATGATTATTCTAAGTATTGTGACTCCATATAATTGCTTTACTTTGTATTATACCAATAAACAGTGAGAAGATTCTGAAAGTGGTTTGTCCATATTATGAAAAATGTAAGCAACATAATATTTTTGTGTGTTTGGTCTATCCCAGAGAAGAAAGAATGCATCCACAGGAGCTAATGACTTTATCCATGAAAAATAAATTACCATTGTTTTCTGTTTTTAATGAAGTCATTTTATCCTTTACTGCTTCCCTAGATTAATTTGTTAATATTATTTAATCTTTTAGAGTTGCTTGAATAGCAAAAAAAAAAAAAAATTCCACAGTGCTATATTATACATTTGAAGATTGGCTGCAGCCCAAACTAAAAAGCGTTTCTTATTTTTCCTAGAGGAATGTAATGATGGGCGAAGACTAGAAAAGGAAGAAATCCTTACGTTATATATCTACTTAATCCTACTTAATTACATTTGATTCCACACCTCTTTTCAGAAATATTTTACACCAATTGGATTTTAAATGGTAAAGTTGCTCAGTATTTACACAGTAAGAACAGACACAAATCAAGTAATCATGGATTAAATTCCTATCATCTCCTGTTATTTACACTGCACTGTTAGTTTTTTTCACCCTTACCCCAACCAGAGCCTGGTATGATGCCTTGCCTATAGAAAACTCCCATTAGATTTGCTGAATCAATAATGTGTAACACGTTATGTAACAATTTACATGTGAGAGATATATGACATGATTATGACATTTATTTAAATAATTTTACCAGAAGTCTCCCATAAAGTATAGTAGTGCTACTAAACTAATGTGATGATTCATCCAACAGTGGACTTTGCAAATATTGGTAGGATCTTAGCTAGTTAATCTCCCCTAAATCCAGTTGTTAAATATGACTTCTTTCTATACTAATGGCTTTATCTGCCTGCCTACAAGGAATTGTCAGCACTTGTATGCAAATGATGACTGAGCCCTGGTAACAAAATGGAATAGCAATTTATTATATATGGAAGAAACTTTTGAGGGATGCATGTTTGTTAAAAAAAAATAATTAAAGCAGAAAATGTTATTCAAAACATAATCTCCTTTTTCAATAAACTTTTGCTTCATTCTTCTGTGATTTCTCACTTTTATTCTGTGTTCTCTATGCATGTGTACCACTCTCTGGATTCTTATACTTTGTGTATCTATAATTTTCTCAAAGAATAAGCACTTTAAAGGGAAAAATCTTGAGCATTATTGTTCATCCCCCTTGTGTACTTTGCTCAATATAAGAAATCCTTGAAGACCTGTTGAATAGGATAGTTGCACTGATTTGTTATTAGACTTTAGACTGAGCATTATTGATGAGTAAAATGACATGAAAACTGACTTGCTTTTATTAGAGGTCTTAACCAGGAAGCCCTTTAATCTGGAGCTCAAAGTTCTAAATTATTCTTTGACTTTCTGAGTATAACTGTAAAACTCTAATTTTAGTTATCTTCAATGCAAACTTACTTGAAAAGAAAGCAAGGACAATTTTTTATGTATATTGTTTACATGCAAAGACATCCAATGTTAATGTGCTATTCCTTCTTTTCCTGATACATCCTTCCCAGAATATTTTTTTTGAGTATTTACAGACTACACAGAGTCCCTATACCTTGAAGACAGATTGGCACATGATCATACTCTCATCTCATCCTTCTCTTTCATTCCCAGGCCTCATGTCACTTTGTCTGTCATTTCTAGAAGCCTGAAAGGCCATAGCTTCTTTACCTCTTTTTGCTCCTATCAAAGTGGTCTTCAGCCTCACTGGCTGGACATTCATCTTTCTCTTTCTCTTTTTACTGTTCGCATGCCTAGCATATTTTCTCTACTATAATAGATAGAGATTTTAGTCCCATTTTTTTTTTTAGAATTTTTCAGGAAGGCTATTAAATGTTAGAATATTCAGATCACCATCAGTAGACACTAGTTCATATTATTCAGCTTGCAATTAGGATCCTTCACAACAGGACTCCATCTATAGCAGTAGCTGCTAATTATTATACACTTTCCACATACATGACACCGGGATGTTTTTTATATGCTATTATTAATTCATAATCCTCATCACAGTCTTAGGAAACTGTATTTCTAAACTTACTTTCTGTGTGGCCAAATTTAGTAATGGATTGATATGTTTCAGAAGTTGTTTCCTGTTTTAACCTTAATTCTGCCTTTTCAGGACCTGGCCATGTGCCCTTGCATTCTTGGAAGAAGTCTATTTTTTTAGCAACCACTTAGTTTAAAACGTTATGTGAAGCCTACTGTGGTTATTTGAATGAGGATGGCCCCCAGAGGCTCCTATATTTGAATTCTTTGACCCCAGTTTGGGAAGGATTTGGAGGCATGGACTTGTTTAAAGCGGTCTGTCATTCCCATGCCAGGACCTCTTTGTCTCCCCTTTCCTTTGCCTACTGCCTGAAGATCAGATATAAGCACCCAGCTACTGTTGCAGTGTGGTGCTCTCCTGCTTTGTTTTGATGTTCCCTCCAATGATGGTCATGAACTCTAGCCCTCTGGAATTGTAAGCTCCCAAATTAAATGCTGCCTTTTATAATTTACCTTCATCATGTTGTAATGTCATGGCAATAGAAAAGTAACCAAAACATCTACTTGTAAGTTCTGCAGTACGTGAAACCAATTTTATACATCATCTAACAATCTAAGGATGGAAAACATTTGAAATGGTATAGCAGAATGTTGGAGGTATAGAGGGAAGAGCTAGTGACCTCGGCATATCCAGATCATCTCAGAAGAGATGGGGTGTGGCCAGGTTTGATCACACTGGCCTGGGAACATTGACCAGAAGGCCTGCTTGGTTCCTGATCTCTCTAGGAGGAAGCTGAATGGCGTGTGAGAAAGTTCTGAATCTCCTAGAATTGCTTTTTGTATTTGTAAGTCCTTGCTCTTTCCCTAATAAATATTAATCCTTGTATTGTATATTGTATTTGAATAATTCCAGCGATAATAAATGAACAAAGACCATAGCAATAATTGGTACCCCACATTGGGCAGTATCTGTTGTATAAGATGTCTGACCCTGTTTGGGCCAGAGGTCCGACCTGCCCACGGTGGCTTCCCCCCCAAAATAATGATACAGACACTTATATTAATTTCATCCTGTTTCACTTATGTCTCAGGCACATTGCTAGCTAGGCTCTTTCACCTTAATTCAACTCATTGCCATTAATCTATCTGGTCACGTGGCCTGTGGCCCCTATCTTACCCGGGTCCTACATGCTTCTTCTTTGGCAGCTGCATGAAGACTGATTCAACATTCCTCGTACCTGATCCTCAGTTTTCCCACCAACTTCTACATCACCTGACACAGGCCAAAACGGTTTTTGTATTTACAGCATATAGACTGAACATTCCCACCACAAAATGGGGTCATTAATAAATTTTCTCTATTTGTATCTCTCTAGATTTTAATAATTGTCATTCTAGCAGATTCACTCTTGCCTTTGTGATTCTCTTGTTCTATGCATGCATGCTTATTTAGTAGAAATGGACTCTCCATTGGCTGATGGCCCATTTTACTTTGTTTGTTCTGCATATTCTGGTTTTGAAAGTAAGCTGTCCTAGTTATGTTTCCTATTGCTGTAAGAAACAGCTTGAAGAAGTAAATGTTAGGCAGGAAAGGGTTTAGTTAACTTATAGATTACAGTTCATTATAATCAGAAAACAAGGAAGGAAGTCAGGGAGGGAACCTGAAAGCAGGAATGACTGCAGAGATATCAATCCCACAAGGGGATGTTGCTATTGACTTCCATCTAATGTGCTAATGAACTTTTTTTTCCTCATACAACCCAAGTATAACTGCCCAGAAATGACATCACCCACATGGGGCTGAGCTTTCCTACATCAATCATTAATCAAGAAAATACCTAAAAACATGTCTACATACAATCTGATGGAGGTACTTTCTTAGTTAAGGTTTCTCTTCTCAGATCAAACTAGCTTATGTTAAGTTAGCAAAACAAAAATAACAATGAAGAAACCAACCAAGACATAAGTTATGTGCATCTCTGCTAAGGTAGTGTCAACATACTTCTTCTATACATATGTGGACTCCTCCCTAAACAAATGTAAAAAAAAAAAAAAAAAAAAAAAAACAAATTTCATCTTAAGGAGTATCTTAGAGCTGGGCATGGTGGCACAGGCTTGTAAAGCCAATCCTTCTTATTATAGAGTAGTTGGGATAAAATCAGCATTACAAGGTCAGCCTTGGTTACATAGAGAGCTCCATAATGCTAAGGTGAGCTAAGTGAAACCCTTTCTCAAAATAACAAAACAAACAAACAAAAAATCAAAGGGGGAGGAGAAGAAGAGGAAGAGGATGAGAAGAAAGAAAAAGAGAAAGAGGAATAAGAGGAGGAGGAGGAGGAGGAGGAGGAGGAGAAGGAGGAGGAGGAGGAGAAGGAGATTGATACCTTGGGGATGGGAAGCAGAGAAGCAGAAGAGTGAAGAGAAAGGATGGGTGTGGATTTATATGGCCACGCCTAGGGGTGTACCCTCCGTGTAAGCAGCATGTTGTACTGGCGCCATGTTGGCTTTACCATGTGGTGGCTACATGCCAGGAATTCTTATTTCACCCAGCACCATGTTGAGTTCACCACATGATGTGCCAGGAATCCTTAACAGCTACCACTTTGGGTTTAATCTTAACATGAGAATGATAATAAAATATGGAATTATATTTGAGGGCAGTACATGCACACTTGTCAGTGAGAACATGACTTGAGTCAAAAAGTGATGCTATGTCAATAAAGACCAGACTGCAAAAAATACATAATTATGTATAAAAAAGAAATTAGCAGGAACAGAAGAAAAACTTTAATTTGTAAAGCAAAACAGTTCTCTGCATCCTCTTGAAGAAACAACACTGTAGAGGTCAGATGACAGAAACCCTGATTTGTGTTAGAACTCACTCTGACTTTTGGCCTAGGTTGTAATGTCTCACCATTCTAGACTATTTTCCTCCTGTGTTTTCCTCCTGCCTAAACCAGTTCATTAGTCTTGGCCTAACTCAATTCCTAACCGTTTATAGTATCTTCCATAAAAGTCATTTAAAGATTGATTCCAATTTGTGATAGCGTGCCTGTCTTGACATCATGTTCCTGTGCTAAGCTGCATTGGGATAAAAAAAATTATTTTATTTTGTGTATGAGTATTTGCATTTATGTACATAAGTGCACCATATGTGTGCATGGCACCTGCAGAAGCCAGAAGAGGGCGCTGGATTCCCTCACACTGGAGTTTACAGATGGTTGTGAGCTGTCCTATGACTGCTGGGAATTGAACATAAGTCATCTGGAAAAGCAGCCAGTACACTTATGGATTGAACTACCTCTTCAGCCTCATAGGCTGCAATATTAACTTTTGCCTGTGATGGTTATATATTGACAGCTCCGTGATTATACAGGTTACTCTCGACACTAAAGGCATTAACTGAGAGATAAAGAAATAAAACTTTTATTACTGTTAAAAATCAAATTGCAGTCTCTGCTTCCCCTATCACCACCTGCAGTGATTGCTTTAAACCCTGTTTTTTCCTCCCAGGTAATCAGGACAGTCGAAAATCCATACCCAAACTGATGTTGTTGTTTTAAATCCTTTCTTTCAACCATGATTCCACCTGTGTCTTTTCCAAACTGGCTAGGGGTCTGAATTGCGGGCTGCGGGTTGCGGGCTGAGGGCAGGAGGGTCCCAAGCCCTGTTCCAAGCCTGGAGCTTCAGGGTGAATTCCAGTGTCTCATAGCTTGGCGGAAAGCACTCTTGGCCTACTCAAAGGTCCACCTTCTTCCCAGGTGATCCTGGCCCTTTCCGGGTCCGGGCTCGCAGCGCACAGGTGTCGGGACTTGCTGGAGTGTCCCAGCCCGGCGGGCGAGGAGGAGAAGAAAGGCTGCTGTGTGCAGGGCTGGAATTTTGAGTTCAGACAGGGCGCTCGGGCACGCGGGAGCAGTGTGGAGAATCCGAACCTGTTGCAACTCGCCGCCCCCTGGTGACACGCTCGGCACCGCCCGGGAGGTGCGGCCAACGCCCGCCCGCGCAGGTGCGCCTCCCTCCGTCGGGCTTCCTGGGCGCCACCTTCGCAGCGGCGGCAGCAGTGGCGGCGGCGGCGGGTGAGTGGAGTGCAGGGGCCCGCACGCGGTCTGCGGAGCGCGGGATGGCTCTCCCGGCCTCTGACTTCTTTAAGGACTTGGGAAGAGGGAGTTGGAAAGTTTGAAAAGTGAAGTCTCTGACTTAGGAGGTGCGGTCTAGAGGACAGGCGCCGCCCACCCGGATTGCTCAGTATATTTCCTGCTGGGGAGAAGGACCCTTGGACAGGACTGGGGAGGAGGAAGGTGGGGAGAGCCTGGGAGGAGGGTGGTAGTGGTAGAGTCAGGGGTATCAGGAAGACCAGAGAGAGGCTGCAGAGAGCTTAAGGGCCAAGCTGAAGTTAAAGAGAATGAGTTTTCTAAGATCCACTTTGTGCTGGATGGTAGACCAGTTCTTTTATGATTCCCCTTGGCATGCCTGGAGTCTGTGACCTCACTGAGCTCTCCAGATCTGCTCCTGTAGGTTGTGACCTTAAGAGAAAAGTGTGACTGCAGGAGATGACTCCTGGAAGGGGTTTTGAGGACTTCAGGCCTGTTCTGTCTGATGGTTTTCCTGTGACTGAGTGGGATGGAGAGTTGCTGGAATGATGAGTATGTGAAGAGACAATAGTGGATTTTAGGACAGAGACGGGAGGTTATGGGAATGCCGGTGGCATGTTGGCTATGCTTAGTGTGATAAGGTTATAGATTACAAGGTCTCTGATCTAGAAGAGGCGGAGACTAAATAAATACATATCAAGAGACCAGAACACTGACAAGAAAAAGACATGCTGCTTGCAAGCAGTTGAAGTGAGACTATAATTTCCCACAGTCCATTTTCAGACTCAACCTACTAAAATCATTTCAGGTTACTGGTAGGCACCTCCCTTCTTTCCCTTTCTCATCCCAACAAGCCCAAGAGCCCAAGGACATCTGACTGATGCTGAATCAGTGCTGACAAGCAACAGGGAAAGGAGAGGTGCTTAGCAGAGAAAGCAGCTTGTAGTTTTCCAAAGTAGAGAAAGAGGGTGATGGCAAGGTGTGGTGGTGTCTTTTTCCTCCTGACTTCCACTGTTACTTTCAAGCTCAGTAACTGTCCCCACACCTTCAGATTGCTACTCTTTGTTTTGGGGGCTAGGCCATTAGGGGTGTAAGTGTTTGGTGCATCCTGAAGAGCCTGCCCCAGGGGTTGGGTGGATCTCCTCCTTAAGCCTAGCAGGTGGAGACTGCAGCTGCTCAGAATTTACTGTGGGAAGTAGCTCAGTTGAACAGTTGGTGAAAGGGATTGCATAGATACAGAAACAAACCACACCCCTGGTGCTGACTCAGTGATGTCTTTTGTGATTATGCTCGAGTTTATTTCATAATTTGCAAAAGTCTTGAGGTAGAATAATTAATTTATATTATTTTCCCCTTTGTTCCTTCCCATTGTATCATCCCTTATAGTTTATATGATGAGGCTTGTTCATTGAGAAGATTTCTTTTAAAGGATATTTTATATTTTGGTGTGTGTGTGTTTGTAGGAGACAGGACAGCTCTGGGGAGGTAGTTTCTGAATGAACTCAAGTAATCCAGGCTTGCACTGAAAGACTTTTGCTGGCTAAGACATCTAGTGCCCTTATGAGTATTTTCCCTCGATGAAGCTCTCATCCTGCAGCCCTTTCCTACTTACAGTTCAGTCATTTATACTAAATCATAAGTTTATGCCATGTGACATTATCCTACATTGGCCTACAGAATGCTGTGGAAAATCTGTGGTCTCCACAATGCATTGGTCACAGGACACCTTTCATAGAGAACCCACTTGGTTTAATTTGACTAATTATTTGCAAAGTGACCAGTTATCCTTGTCTAGCTAGCTAGGTAAGTTTGTGTGTTTTCCCCTTTGTGACTCCTAAGACGTTAGTGTCTGCCACTAATATCTCTAAAGTACAATATCATTGTTAAATGAGAAATGTACTTCTGTTCACATAAGTTCTACTCTGTGAGTTATGTTTCAGAAGCTTTGTTGGTGAATTTATCATTCACAGGTCAGAATCTATTCCTCCTCCTTATCGTCATCATTAAGCAGTTCAAAACAGAAAACAAGGCTAAGGATACTGTGCATAAAGTTTTGTACAAATATCACTTAAGTTCAATTAAAATCAAAGTTAGCATTTTTGTCCCCTGAGAAAATGTATTAGAACCTGCAGAGATTGGTGGTCTCTGTCTTGAAGTATCCCAGCCTCCATAAGTAAGGTACAGTTCCCAGGGAGGAAGGTACTGCCAGCCATTACCAGGCTGATTGCTCTGGTCACCTGAGACAGGACCTGGGGCAATGGAGGCTCCAGTGGCAGGCTTCTGTGTGGAGGAAGGGAGGAGGGACAAGCTGGAAAGGGACTGCATTAAGAAACCAGGAGGCCAACATGTATAGAGGGAGACAAAGTGAGGTTGGGAAAGAAGAGGATTTTTCAGTGGCTGTCATTCTATTGGAGATGAATGGAAGTGAAAAACTCTTGGTTGTGTGTACCCATGCTTCTGTGCTACACTCTGCACAAATGTTGCATGTTCACTTGCAGGACAGAGGTAAATGTCAGGTATCTCCCCTTTTGATTCCATCCTTATCTATCTATCTATCTATCTATCATCTATCTATCTATCTATTTATTTTTAGAGAAGCTTTCTCACTTAACCTGAAGCTCACAAATTGTCTTTGACTGTCTGGTCAGAAATTTCTATGGATCCCATCCTTCAGCATGGAGGTTTCAGGCCTACTGCTACACCTGGCTATTACTTTGTTGCTGGGAATCCTAGCCTAGGTCCTCACACATGCTTGGTGACAGCTACTTGGCCCTAACCAGTGACCAATCTTTCTATTACCAGGTGATAGACACTAACAGAAGGGATATTCACTGGACATGTTTAATTCTTTAATTACATGATCACAAATGATTTGAGGAAAATTTTTCTCTGGGGACTTCTAATTATAGTGTGGTTTTTATTTTGTTACATTGTCTCTTTGCCCCAAGAAAAGAGGTAAGATACCCCCTGAGGCACACGATATTTATCATTTGAGCTCTATATCCTATAACTTTTAGATTGCTCTTTCATTATGAAAGTGAACTAGAAATTAATGATTAGCTTCCTTTGAATACTGGCATAATATTAAGTGTACTCTCCTGTTCTGGCAGGGATCTATTCTAAACAGTTTATAAGAACATGTTACAATGATAATGATATCAAATGGGTAATATTTGTGCTCTTTACATTGTCCATTCATTAAAAAATCACCATTGTAGTCTAAAAGGTTTATCCCCACAGAGAACAAGAAACAGGATTACATTCTTGGGTATCAGGACATTGCCAGGTGATGGACCTAAAAATGACAGTAAACTCACGAAGATGGTGATGCTTCAGGTCCTTGTGGATAGTGTATGGATTCATTAATCATTTATTAAACTGAACATTAACAGATTTGGGTTGCTACAATTTGCATAAAGTACTTAATTCTACTGACTTTCAGGTTTTTTCATGGTTGTGTAATATTGCTACCATATGATCATTCCTTTATCCCACTGTGCTCTGAAATTCTGTGTGATCGTTTCTCATTGTGAGTACACTAAAATATTGTGAACTGTCTACCCAAAGCATCACCAGGAAGCTTGTGATTTCCTCTTTTCATATTTTTATTTCAAATGGTTTTATCTCTAGTTAATATCAGCTTACGTCTGTGGTAGTATAAATATTATTCACTGGGGAGGAAAGGGGAATTTTTGGAGCACCAAAGAGTGGCATTTTCCACTGCAGTGGTGTGATAGAATCATTCAACAGTGGGGATTTTGTTTGGATTGTTGTTGATATGCACTCCAAAGTTATGATGACTTTAATTTTAATAGCACAATGCTCTCCATAGTTACTCCACACTTTCTCATCTGACTCATTTAGCAGCTGTTTCTTGATGTTTTGAAAGGACCATGTTTTGCTCAAATAAATAGAATTTCTAATTTGTTCACTAGAGAAATGCATAGCATAGCTATGGTGGTGTGTTCTCAGTTGCCAACCCCCCTCCCATTTTTTCCTTCTACTGCTCATTTAAAAAAAAAAAAAAGCCTCTTGTCTTTCTAGCTTCCTTTGTTCCTTCTTGTTCTGTCTCCTCCCTCACACTTTTCCTATTGCTCTCAGTTCTTTTTTCTACCTTATCTGTTATTTTTCTTCCTTGCTCCATCTCATCACCTATTTATCTATACATTTCCCTTTTAATGTCTGTCTATCTTCTCTGTCAGGAAAGTTTTACTTTAATATTCTATATGTTTCTGAAGTCTATAACATTGTACAGAAGTCAAATACAAAGCAAGTTTTAGAAAGGGCACTCCAGTCCATAGTACCTATAATATATTATTTAAAAAGATAGTCTCACTTTGAATATTAAATAGAATAGCAAAAAAATGTATTTCTAGCATTTTATATATTTAAAATGATGATTCCTTTCTTTTACAATATAAAGTATGCAAAACGACATTCTGATTAGAATTAAGGCTGTTCTGCATTGGACATGACCAGTCAATTTTCTCTGTTCTTAAATTGTATTTAACTTATGAGGTGAACATCACTAAAATATGGACGTTAGTTTTTCCATTTCCCCAAACTTAGAAGTTCCTGTTGCATTATAATACTCAAATAATTGTGGAAGTGAGACACTGGAAGCAAATAATAGTATAGAAGCAACATGACCACAACTTGCCAACATCTTAGTGTGCAGTGAGCTGAACTATTTGGCAACTGAAATATATGGAAGAAAAAGTACTGTGCATGTGTTTATGTGGAAGAGTCCAGGCTGTTCAAAGGTCATTTGCTTAGGAGTTATTAGCTGTAGATAGCTGCTGCAGGAGGGAGATTCATTCTTTCTTTAATATGTGGCCACAGATAGAGTTTCCATGCTTCCATGTATGGCCTTCCACCCATGCACTTGCAGACAGCACCAATTGAACTCATTGGATCCCCCCCCACCCCCCAAAAAAGAAAATAAAGCAAAAGCAAAATCAAAACAAAACAAAAGGAGAGGTCTAGGAGGACCGTTTTGAAGCAGATTGAGATTGAGGGTGACTGGAGGTTGGAAATAAAAGAGAGGATCAGATCATGTTTCACTGTATTCATGTATAAAATTCCTAAGAATAAAGAAAATAATTAACTAACTAACTATATATAGTTAATTTTATATATACTCTTTTAAAGTCCAAAGTAGACAAAGATATATGGGCAGTTCATTTGTATCTGTTGTTCAGCCTTCTAAAAAAAAAAAAAACAAACAAACAAACAAACAAAAAACAACAAAAACAAAACAAAAACAAAAACAAAAAACCAGTGTAGTAAAACAATTATGAAGTAAATTCAAAGTTTTAATATGTATGTGCAATTTCTATGTCAAGCCAAAAGAAGAAAGAGACATCAATCCATCCATTGGAAGTATCATAAGAAGGGCCCTGGTAAAAAGCTCTGTTCTTGCATCGTGGGCCAGTTCTTTGAGAAGTCAGTCACCTTGATTTAAATCCAAAGCCGTGACTCAGTTCTGCTGTTAATATTGGATCTTCCAGCAACTTGACATTGCATACTTTGTAGAGTAGAGTCCTTCTCATTCAGCATGTTAAATCTTGTGTGTCAAAGTGCTGCAATTTGAAATGCCAGAGAGAAAAGAATAATGAAACCTTTCCAAGGTCAGGTGGTACAAAATGAAATTTCAAAATGTATGACCAAAGACTTGAGGCCTTCTAATTAGGTGCACCACACACATGACTCTGTTGTGAAATCAGAACTTTAAGTGGCAAAAGAATAAAAAAAAAAATCAGGACTTTAAATATTTGCATAAAAATGTATGTACGTAGGCAAGTTGTACAAAGCAGACAGCAAACATCCAGAACTAGAGAACTGTGTGGCCATGCTCTCCCCTCCATCACTTTCGGTATGACCTGGACCATAAGATGAAAGTGAGCAGAAGCATCCAGGTATATTTTCTAGTGTGGATGGTTTAGATCAGTGACATGAGTTGATGAATACGCTTCTGTTTCAGCATTACTTCGTAGTCTCCTGGGGTAGTTCTGTTCTTAGGAACTCCCAGGCCTAGACATCTAAACCTAACACCAGTTCACAGACTTCAAGACTATAGTTTATTGACTAACACCTATGTGTATGGATCGACCATAAACAAATACAGAAACTCATAAAGTTATTGAGAAAACAATTCTGAAAACAAGAGGAAACAAGTTTTCAGATTTTACTTGAGAGTTTTGGGGGTTAAAATATCAAGTGAAAACCACTTTATTTCAATTATGGCACAGACACCTGAGCAAGCTTGATTAAAAGTGAGTCTTGAGATCAGTGACTAGCAGGGAGCAGTAGACCCTCTCTGAGTGATGTAGTGATGTCCTTGTTATATGCAAGATCATTCTCTCATATGAAAGTCTTATTGTAGGAGATTTAATATTAACACTTTTCTTGGCTTTTTAGCTGTACAAGTTTATCTTTATTGATATAATTTCTACAAAACTACACCTGTTTCAAGCTTCTTTTTAAGATCCTGAGATTGGGGGGGCTGGAGAGATAACTCAGAGTTTAAGAGCACTGACTGTTCTTCCAGTGGTCCTGAGTTCAATTCTCAGCAACCACATGGTGGCTCATAACTATCTTTGAGGACATCTAGTACCCTCTTCTGCATACTATATACATAACAAATAAATAAATCTTTAAAAAAGAAAAGAGACTGAGATTGATCTAGGGAGATGGCTCAGCAAGTAAGATCACTGGCTGATCTTCAGAGGACCAGAGTTCAGTTTGTAGCATTCATATAGTGGCTCACAATTGCCTGTAACCAGTTCCAGAAGATCCAGAATCCTACTATGGATTCTGCAGGCAGCAGACACACATATATAGACAGACATGCATTTAAAACTCTCATACCTGTAACATAATGATTAATGTAATTTTAAATACAAGCCCCGGGTTGCTTTGTTTGCCCCTTCACATTTTGACATGTAATTTGCAGACTTTCACTTTTTCATAGATGCAGTGCACTGCTTTTGCTAAAATTGTTTGAAACACCTTTAGAAGAGTTCATGGTAGAGCATAAATTTGCTATGCCTCCCTATATCATTTGTCTGTAAATGCCAACATGTCCCCCAAACAATTTTTTTCTTTTAAGTAGATTCAAAAAGTAGGACCTAAGTGGTTATGACACACGTCACATATTTTAACTCCAAAGCCCACTTCTTGCCTGTGGTGTTTTGTCTAAATATGTTGTAAGTTTTATTACGGCTCTGACATTTGAGGAATTGAAGAGGGTGTTGTAAAGAGAGGAATATAGTCAAGGCAAAACAAGATGGAAGGCACAAGGTACACTGCTTTTTTCTCCTGTATAATTGCACAGTGAATAGAACTGAAGGTTGTTATATAAGGGAACAGTTCTTATCTGCCTCTGACAGTGTAACTCATCAATAAGTTAGTACACACCCTTCAGAGGCTTGTAGAGAACTCCTGTTCTGGTGACCCAATGCAGGTGACAGCAATTTCCCAAAACAAGTGCTACCATATTAAATACAGTGAGGTAATAAGAGTGAGCATGAGATGATGATGGTTTTTCTTTAAAGCAAGGGGTCTAGGAAACCCCTCTAAGGAGAATAGTAATGGTCACTAAGGAAGCAGGGTAAGAGGAAATATTCCAGTGGAATGAGTGGTACAAAAGTAGTCATTAAGTGGGGTGATAAACAGAAAGAACCTTGTTGGCTGTCCAGGAAAGTACCCACAAGCCAGTGAGCATGTGGGTAAGGGATCTTAGTAGATCAGACAACAGCAAAGATTCTCCAGTGGTCCATGGATCTAACAGTGGGTAAGGTGGTTCTCGAATGAGCAACAAGATGAGGAAAAACAGAGGTAAGAATTCCTTCATCCAAACACTGGTAAGTCATAACCAAGTACCTTTAATGACTTTTGAGGGAATTCTTAACCTTTCCCAGAATCTAGCATTAGGATATGAGTCAGTGGCTTTCAGAGACCTTTGCACTCTTGGTTATCACTATTTTACAATCGTTTCCCCACACCTGCAGTGTCTCAGGGAAAAAAATGTTCCTCATCCTGTTCTTACTTTTGCCTATTTTCTTATAGATAAAGAGACAGGCTTCTCAACCCCCAGTCCAAGTTCGTAACTGGAAGATTGATTTATTTGATAACTCAAAACAGCACTTTGCTGTTTCTTCAAGTTGCAAAATAATCTTCTGTTCTCTTTCTGACAGTTTCAGGGAATTGTGACTATGCTCACTACCCATGAGCCTCTAATATCATCCTTTCTGTCTGAACAAAGTCCTTCGTACCCACTATCCCAGTGGCTACACCTTAGAGACAATAACATACCCTTCTCCAGCATCCATCAATTGCCATATGCTCCTCAGGAAAGGATGAGGCTTAGTGGACAGCTTTTCGCTATGAGTTTATGATTGACACAGCGAAGTCATATCTGGTTGGTAGCTTTTCATGTCACTCTACCCCACCTTCTTTCTCCTAAACTCTTTCTACCTTTTGTGATGTTCACTGGGCCTTACTATGGTGTAGCGGAAGGTTGAGTGTCAATAGAGAATAAATGCTTAACACTGAGCATTCATCAGTCTCATTTTCTTAGTGAGTTAACCAGGTTTGAATTTTTGTACTGACTATGCTCTGCAGAAAGGACTTCTTCAGGCTAGGACTGTACTGGTCTGTGAGTGTCAATGTAAACATTTAGAAGGCAGCCTAACAACAGCAAAGTTGGTTATCTCTAAAATGATCATGCCACTATTGCACCAATGGGTATTTTTTGCCAGGTGAGTAGGTATTGTAGCACTTGTATTCTACAGCCAGGCAGGATCCTGGATGAGTTTTCTTCCTCACCCCCACCCCTCAACACTTTGCCTGACATCTTTGGCACCAGGAAAACTAGCCACTAAATGGTTTCCAACTCTGTTTTTCTTCTTCATTTTTGTGTCCTATAACCAGTGTGTGGTGGCAAAAGAGAATCTGAACTTCAATACAGTTTCCTTCTGTTTATGATACACCAAAGTACATAATACCAACTCTTCCATATGAAATAAGTTTATAGAGAAGCATAACCCATATAAGAAACAAGAAAAATGAGCCATGGTGACATCTCACTGGAGTTACTATTTGTACTGAAAACACAGTTTAGAATCTTCATAATGTACAAAAGCTGATTGCAGAATGACTTGAATGTAATTAAGAAATAAAAATGCAAGACTTCAGGAGAATGTCCTCCAAATATGTAATACCTCTATTATTCTGAAACATTCAGATGAACCTAATGCTTGCCTTTTGAGACTACCCTATTGATTGCTTTCGAGTGCTCAGTGTGTATTCGCTGTTCTTTTGGAAGCCATGTGTTTTGTATTACCTCAACACCTCCATTTACTAGAAACAGCTGTATTCTTGAATCTTAAAAAGTTCTGCATAGATGGTTCAATTTTTAAGTTAGGCTGTAGTATTATCTAATGTGTCATACTTGAGTCGCTAAGATAGTGTATTATTATGATGATGATACATATCATTACTCTAGCATTTAACAAGTATGTAGTAGGCATTAAGAATTTTGTGAGACAGACACCATTGTTACCCTCATAAAGCACAATGAAGAGGACAGTTGGTATATTGCTGGCATGTGGCCTGGGTAGGGAGTGCTGTGGCAACTCAGTGCAAGGAGTTTCTAGGTAAGTTCCAATGAAATGCAGCATATTCTATTCTGTGCCTTCTTTTTCTCGCTTCCTGTCTCCTCTCCTCCTTCCTTCTTTCCCTCCCTCCTGCCTTTCTGTCCTTCCTTTTATTCCTTGGGGTTGGTCTACTCAGTAACTCTAGCTTCTGGATACTCTGTACTCTTTTCATTGCTGTGTAGGATTATTAAACAGCTTCATATGTACAGATCTGAATCAGATTGCCATCAGTTAAATGCATGGGTTAGCCAGGTGGCTAAAGTTAAAAATAACTTCTGAGGCTTTTTTTTTTAAACAAACTAACAAACTAAAAATTGCACAATAATGTATATCCTTTAACAAACTTTTTAAATTACTAAAAAAAATTATGAAAAGAAGTTTCAAAACATAAAATCTCTTGTAGAAGTACTACTTACAGAACCTTTGTGAGATGGGTGTGCTATTGCATGTCTGTAGTCTTACAGCACAACATGATGTAGCAGTTGGAGGGTCCAGATTGCATGGCCAACCTCTGCTCACTAGCAGGCTCTGGATCACTAGTTGGCCTGAACTACTTATGTTAGCTTAGAGTTGGGAACTAAACAGAGCACATCTCCTTCAGCCTTACAGATAGCAGCAGGCGCCTTGCCAGGAAGATGTCTTTCAGTCTGTGGCAGACTCCCAGGGCAAAGGTACTTCAGGGGAGGAATGTTAACTCCCACAGACCTGGTAGCTTTATCTCCTGATCTCTAGCAGCTGGTCCTTACTGTTGATTCTGGGCTGTGCTCTCTGCTGGTACTGGTGGAGAGGTAAACAGTCTACTAGGGTATTTAAAGCAAACTGCTAATTCTTGGAGGGTAACAGGCACCTAGGAGGTAAGAAGCCTCTGATATCAAAGCGCTAAGGCTCATTCTTATCTCTATAGCTCCAACACATAATATATTTCTTCCCCACACTCCCTACCCCTTTTATCTAAATGCCATAGTGAATATTCCTTTGTTTTTTTCAGGGTGGCCCTAGAAATTCTCCTTCTCCTTCCACACCCTGTCATACTCTCTGGCATTAACTAATCCTTATTGTGCTAAAAAGGCTCCAGCCTCATTGTCCTCCACAATTTGTGAGACCTTTCACCTGAGACCCTTCCTCCAAAAGCAAACAAACAAAGCAACAACAACAAAACCCAAAGCAAAACAAAATGAAAATTCACTCTCATTTTGAGAATTATTCATTAGATTTTTAGAAAGCTCTGCTTCAGTTATAATTTTGCTTTTCCCCTAACTGTTCAGTTCACTTGTTTATGGTAGTAGCATAGCAAGCGTTTCTGAGTGTTACTGAAAGAATGTCATACAGCTTCTGGCCTTCCTGCTTTGTTGTTTCTGCATTCTGATGCTATGATGTTGATTGACACCTATAAACTAACAACTAGAACAGCAGTGAATCTTGCGCTTGCTCTTTGGGAGGTGTTGACTTGCTAGGGATAGAACTGGAGACAGACATGCCCCCAGGACCTGGGAGCTCCCTTCTCTCATTTCTGCTTATTTTGCCCTGTGTATCTCTTCCATTTGGCTCTTCCTAAGTTGCATCTTTTGTGATATAATCCACTATAAACATTTTCAAGTTGATTTTTAAAATATTTATGAAAATGTAAAAAGGCAAGGACATACTAACCAATCTTGAAAGAGGAAAAAAAGTAGTTGAGGGCTTATATTATTTGGCTTTAAGTGGTAGCATCCAAAAACCCTGAAACTGACATATAGATTAATGAAGACAACCAAGAAAGAGAAACAAACTCAGAAATAGATGCCCTTTTATGCAGTGTGGGATTTTCAATTGGCAGATAAACGTTCCATGTTTTGAAGAGTATAATGGGACACATGTCTTTTCAATAGTCTTAGAACAAATGAATCTGCACATAAAAAACAAATACACTCTTACATTGTGCACAAAAGTTAACTCAAGATGAGCCATAGACCTAAAATGTAGGAGTCAAGGCCATGATGTGCTTAGAGGAAGTGTTCCCTACACCCAGACATGAAACCCTATTGTGTGAATTATCCCAGAATTCCTTGTCCTTGATGTTCTTCTGCTCCTGAAGATCTCAGAGTGGCTCATATTACGAACAAAATTATTATACAAGCAATTAATATTTCATTCTCTAAATTGTACTGAAGTATATAGATCAGGCCTTATAAAAATCCAATATTTATAAAATTCAGGGGGGTGATGAACATTCACAAAAATGATCATTTGAATTCTGTCTGTAAATACCCTGTGCATTTGTAAAATGTTGAGGGAAGTGATGTCTGCTAGGTGAAATGTTTAAGGTCTAGAAGCAGATGGCCTGGGATTTCATCTGAGGTCATGGGGTTTAGAGGCTGTTGGTCTAGATTACAGGAGTGTCGGGGCCTGAACATTTAGGACGCAGAAGAAAAGAACAGCTGGAGGAGATATAGCCTAGAGATTCACTGCACAGTACAACCAGATAGCAGGGAGGAGCCAGCTTCCACCATGAAGCTGGGATTGTGGGAGACCTCTAATTGGTCACTAACAGACTTCAGTTCTCACCCAGGTTGAGTCATCAAAGTATTTTGAATGGGTGGCACCTGTAAAGAAAACAAAACAAAATTAAAAGTGGAAAGTGCCCATTATAGATTAATTTTCTGTTTACAAACATTCACTATACAAAATCATCATCATTACTGTTATAATCATTACTGACAAGGTCTCTCATTTGAAACTCTCCCCAGAAGTTAGCATGGCTTCTAGTGAGTTCCAATAACTTTCCCCTCAATATCCAAAACTGCTATATTAGATCAGACATGGCAAATGTATTGAATAACAGCCAATACTAATAAAACCAGAAATTATATTGATGTGAAAGTGATATTGCTACCCCTATCTTCCAATTTAAAAAGTTAAGGAAATTTAAAAAATAATTAGATATTGAGCAGTTGGGATTTGCTTTGGGATTAATAAAGTGAATCTGAGATGTCCTTAATGTTGGTTTTGCATATGAGAACACACACACACACACACACACACACACACACACACACACACACACACACTCAACCAAGGCCACAGTTTATTTAAGAGAGTTCCCAGGTGGGTACAGGAGCAGAGAAGCAGGAGAGGAGGAAAGACAGACCACAACATGGCATCTCTTTTTAAGAGAAGGGGTGTGCATGGGTTTACATAGCCATGCTTAGAGGTATGCCTCCATAGGAGGTGCATCCTACTGGAGCCATATTGGCTTCACTACATTTAGTGCCAGGAATTCTTATACCCAGTGCCATGTTGGGTTCATGACGTGGAGTGTCAGAAATACTTACACGTAAGGCATAACCTTTCTAGGACTTCAAGAAGATGAATTCTGTTCATTGGGTATTTATTTATACCTAGCACCTGTGGCAGAGAATGGTCTGTGTATAGTGGTTTCCTGTGCTGACTTCCCTGTGCTTTTGAATCATTTCATCATAAGTGTAATTATGAAGCCACTTTAAAAATCATAATAACATTGGATATCAGAAACACATATTAGCTTATACCTGACAGCTTATTATAAGTTTGTAATTTAATTTCAGCACCGTGAATGTTTTGCCCATACTAACTTTCTAGTAATCAAATTTGAAAAGAAACACAATCTGTATAAATAAAATTTTAAAGGTAGAAGGAATCCAAATGTTTGGCCCATGTACTTTTTTATTGTTAGTGTCTATCCCTCTGTGCCTTGTGTAGAAGGATCCTTCAGCTTTTGGAACTCAAGGCAGTTGAGAAGTTTGTGTCTAGTTTTAAGTGTACTGTTGTACAAGAGACTGGTTAGTGTGTTCTTTATTAAAGAGCATATATGTTTATTGCCTTTCCGTTTTAGTGACACATCTAACTTGAATTCGCCTTCATGAGAGTGCAATAAACAGCATGGAACATACTGCTTCTTTCTATACTGCCACTCCATCTTCCTGGTTTAATTGCACGGTGTTTATCTGAGTGCTCCATTCCAGCTCTGAGTTCAACCATATTGCACTCCTCCTACACTGGCATTTCCACACACTGTTTTACTCTTTTGATTTTTAGATTCAAATGTATGGTAGCATGTCAGAGCTATAAGATGGAAATGGATGCATAGCTGCCATTTCTTCCTTTTCTGTCCATGTATCTCTATAGGAATTCCTACTAACATGGTCCTGTTCATCTGGATATCTGTGGTTTTTCCTACCCTAGTTTTCTTTATCAGTACTTCCTCACTGCTTCAAAACCACTTTCAGACTGTATCCATTTCTTCACATCCAAATGTTCCAGGCACCAAAGAAAAAGATAAAGCCTTTGAAACTTTGAGCCTAACTTCTACATTTATATTTTTCTTACTTTTTTTTTTTTTAATGAAAATACAATGTATTCAGATCATGGTTTTTCTTCCTCTATCCTCCCAGACCCTCCCACCTACCCACCTAACTTTCTCCAAGCCTTTTTTCTTTTTCTCTTTAGGAAGAAAAAATCAGAAGGGAGGAACATCACGAAAAAGTCACAAGACACACATACACATGCACACATAAATGCACAACATACGCACACATACACAACATACACATACACAACATACGAACACAAAATCAGAAATCAGAAGATATAAGCAAAAGACCAGGAAGATGAAAAAAATATTCAAAACAAAGTAATATGAAACAAAAGTCTACAAGAAAACACCACTGAGTTCATTTCATCTAGGCCTTCTTCAACAGGGCATGGGGACTAACCTTAAGTGTGGTTTATATACCCAGTGAGATTTCATTGGAGAAAACTGTCCCTTTCCAAACAGTTGTCAGCTGGCTACAGCATCCTGGTCATTTTCCCTTCTCAGTGCTGGGGTTCAGTATGTCCTGAACACGTTCAGGCCTCGTGTGTGCTACTACAATCTCCGTGAGTTCATTTGTACATCAGTCGGGTTGTGTCTGAGTGACACTGTTTCTTGGTGTCTTCTACCCTATCTGGGTCTTAAAATCTTTCTGCCCCCTTTTCTAAAAAGTTCCACAAACTTTGTAGGAAAAGAGTTAGATGGAAACATCCATTTTTGAACTGTATTCCAAGGACTTTCATTCTCTGCTCCAGCTATGGGTCTCTACCCATTACTACCCATCCACTGCAGAAAGCAGCCTCTCTGATGATGACAGAACAGTATTTTCCAAAACAACATGTGAAATCTATTTATCTGACTTACTTTATAGCCTTCATACTAACAGAATTTATGTTTTGAATTTCTATTTACTTGCCATAAATGACACTTCAATTTGATATCAAGTATTTATATTTTTTGATGCAAAGACTTCAAGGGCATGTTTTCCTAGAATGAATCCCTGCCCCCTCAGTGAGTCCCAGTAGCCAGTTCAGCTTTTACACCACACTGAGACTTATTTTTACCAATGCATTATTTCCATGTTAAAAAAAAATGCATGCCTCCTGGCTATTTTAATCATTATTAATAAAGTACTCTTTGGTTTTGTGCTTAGGGCCACACCTAATTAATTTTGTACTCTAATGAACCTTTCTAAAATATTAAGCAAAGCTTTTCAGAGTGGAATCCTAAGTCTGTAACTAAATACAGGTGCTCTTTTGTTTCAGTGCGCATTTATGGAAGTGATGCTACTTTGTTATTCTCTGTTAAAATTTGTTTGTTGCTGTTTTCTTCAAAATAATTCCTTATAAACAGCTCTTGTTATAAATCAGTATTGTTAGAGCCTTTCTGGAGTGTAGTTGTTCCAAAAGTAGGATATCAAGCATATTATTATCTCAGGTCTTGCCTGGAACATCTAACCTCATTTCACATGGCTTTTACACTTTCCCACAATAGCTTCCCACTTGGTATTTCACATTTAACTGTTAGGTTAACCCTGTAGCATTTCACTCTCAGATTAGTTCATAGTGCAGTTTTGTTCCTTTATGACTATCCTTCAATGTGAAAGCTAAAAATTATAGTTTTCCTTTGTGGTCATCATCCTTTTAACCTCTGTAGCTCCTCAGTGTATATATACATAGTCCAGCAATTGTTTGAACAATTGCAAAATTTTTATATGCATAATAAAATCAAGAAATGAATGATGTTTTTAAAGAACTTTATGCAATTTACCTTTCAAATGGGCAACAGGCATCTATGGTCACATGTTACAGTGATTCTAAAGTTAAATTATAAGAGTTAAGTAAGACCTCACAGATGGATTTTTTTAAAAAATAAATAAGTAGTTATCTACCACTTTTTACAATTAAATGATAGATGGGTCTTTTTATTCAACTGCCAGATGCTTCTTTCTTCATGGAGGGCCAAATGAAGATTACAACTCAATTAACTTTAGGAAACTGCCAGTTAAAAATGTATTTATTGTGTCATGTGAAAGCAAATTATTTCTATGTTAAGTGCTATTTACCAAGAAGAATGTTAATGAATAGTGAAAAATATATGAGTTATTCATGTGCCTTGTTCACTTTTTGCTGTTGTAGCTGTCACAAAATATCTGAACTAGTGCATTACATAAAGAAATGGGTTCAGGTAACGTTTCTGAAGGACCAGGAGTTTGGTTTGCCTTTAGGGTCTTAAACGCTGTCAGCTCTCAGGGAAACTGTGAAAAGCTTTAGGGGGTGTGTGGAAGGAGCCTGTGAACAGAGTAGGGTAAACTGCTTTACAGCATCCCATTCTTATGGTAAAGAACTCAATTGCAGGGATCTAACTTTACTCTCACCTTACCATTCTCCTTGTCAGCTCAGTCTCTAGAGAAACTTTACTCATTCTGTCTTTCTTTAATTTGTTTGGTTTTTCAAGACAGACTTTCTCTGAGTAGTCCTGGCTGTCCAACAACTTGTTTTGTAGACCAGGCTGGCCTCTAACTCAGAGCTCTGGCTGCCTCTTCCTCCTGAGTGCTGGGTGAAAGGTGTTTGACTATAACACAGACACAAACACATGGGAAGTCTACTCTTGGTAGTGTTCCCATGACCTAATCAACCCCAAAGGCCCATTTCTTAAAGGTTTGTCCCATGTAAGTTTTTATTGTGAGTGTCTGTTCTGTGCCTTGTGCAGAAGGATCCTTGATCTCTCTTCCCACAAGACGCCAGTAGCATCCCTTCCTGCAAGTAGTTTTCTTTAAAAACTTTTATAGATATTGTTCCCTGGTGCAAGTTTCTATTAAATACCAAGCTTAAATGAAATGTGATCAGGAAAAAAACCAGATACCTACAATAATTGAGAAATTTATTAACATTTGTCACGTGTTCCTGGACATGGCAATAGATCAAGCCAATTTTGATTAAGTTGTAAAAGAAACAAATTTTATTTCTCCATGCTTTAGCCCTCATTCTGATAGTTGGGACCAGATGGTTTCTAGTTAAGGACTATCTGGGCAGTGATTTATCATAATAGCATCAGAGGCAGAGACTTCCTTCTATAGATCTTAGATGCTGAATCATAAAGCAAGGGTCCAGGAATAGTTCTATTAAGCTAGCTTTGGGTTATGGCATTCTGTAAGTCAAAGGGTCTCCAGGAAGCAGTGAAGAGTATGTCTTGTTTTTTCTCACCCTTGCCTAAAAGGTGAAGCAAGGATAGGACCCAGACCTTGTACATATTATTGGGTTGTGTCTCCAGCACTCACTTCTTTGAAACAGGATCTCACTGTGACGCCTCCTGCTGTTACCTCTTGAAATAGACACACATAAATAAGCATGGCTAGTCTGTTGTTTTAATTTATGATTGAGGAGGTGATGATTTCCCTCTATCTCTGTGTCTCTGTCTCTGTCTCTCTCTCTCTCTCTCTGTCTCTCTGTTTCTGTCTCCGTCTCTCTCTCTCTCTGTCTCTTCACAATTATGAGCCCTGCTTATCAGCAGACTCTATTGCCTGATTGCCTGTTTCCTCACAACTCTTCTGTGTGTTTGGCAGAATCTTGAGTGAGTATTGTGAGGAAGGGTAATGGCTTCCAGGTTTGCCCCTCACAGACTGAAGTGGAGTAAGAAGAAGACTGAGAAGAATCAGTTAAGTGTAGAATGTTAAAGTAGATCGGAACCACTGCCAAAGCCACTTTGGTCAAATCAGATGCAGCTGGGTTGTGAGCCCCACAATGGGTATCAGGACTTGAAACAGCTGAGAAGCCCCAGATCTGACCGAGATGAGGTCCGGTATCTCTTTCTGTGAAGCAGGAAACAAGGAATCAAATGTGGAGCCTCCAGCTACAGCAGGACTGTTTTTATTACCATTAGTTTGGCAGAACTGCAGCCTCTGATCTTCACACCTGGCTCAGTGGATCTTATCTGCTCAGCTCAGTCTCTCCTTTTAGAAACCTGTTTTCCTGCATACCGAGTTTTTCCTCCCAGAATCCTGAATACCCTCTTCATTTCTGCTTTGTTCCCTTGCCTTTGTTTTGGGCCTTGTCTGGTATGAGATGATCTTCTGCCTTAGGATTTCTTATAGCTACAGGATGCCTCCTGCTCAGGGCTGCCAGTAGCTCATTTATTGTGCACTAATTTCTACTTTTATTCTTGAACCAATGAATGTGATATGATTAATTAATGAGCATGAATACTGACTCATCTGGCCCTTTGCAATGCGTGGCTCATGGCTTTGTTTAAAATAACGACTAATAGTGTCATGTGTATGCCTTTCTATGTACTTCAACTAAATAATAGATCCCTGGAAGACACATATTTTTTGCTTTTTGTATTTCATCCACCATAGTAACATATTTGTATTAATGGCAAGCCATACAGTAATCCTGATTCAGTAATATTGTAATGCCAAAGCACGAGTGGCCTGTAGACATTCCTGTCTCATCAAGTGACTCTGCTCTCAGGTTTAAGTTGAAGATATTCTGTATCACCAGAGAAGACAGTTCTATTATATCACATGAGACACACAAATTTGGAATGCTTTGAATTTATAAGTAGAAATCCATTTAACTGGCTGTGATAGACATAAAAATGTGGTTCAATGAATGTCATTTTGGATATGAAGTGTGTCAGCTTGCCTCAAACAGTAGTTAATACTGTCAAAGGGAACTGTGGCATGGATCATACATATTTGTGCATAGAATTCTAACTGACCTTTCTTATCACACACTTAGGTACCTCTTGCCTCTGCACAGATGAACATTTGAAAGTACCAACATCAAACATCTGCAACCATGGAAACCTCATCAATGCTTTCCTCACTAAATGATGAATACAGATCTGACAACTACATTGAGCCACACTACAAGGAGTGGTACCGTGTGGCTGTTGATGCTCTGATTGAACATGGGATAGAAGCCTATCATGAATTCCTTGCCAAGGAGCGAGTTTCAGACTTTCTAGCTGAGGAAGAAATTAATTATATTTTGAAAAATGTCCAGAAGTTTGCACAAAATAGAGAATGTGGTTCTGATCATTCCTGTGATGATGGCTCATCTTCAGGGACTTACTGGCCCGAGCAGTCTGATGTGGAGGCTCCAAATCTTGATTTAGGCTGGCCATATGTGATGCCTGGACTTTTAGGGAGTACCCATGTAGACCTCCTCTTTCATCCACCAAGAGCACATCTACTTACAATAAAGGAAACCATTCGGAAGATGATAAAAGAAGCAAGAAAGGTATGAGTATGTCTATTTTGAAATAAAAAATATGAAATGTGGACAAGTGCAGTGTTGTATATGATGGACAGATATGTTAATTAAAAATTCTATGAGTATGGCTCTTGCCTGTCATTTTAAAAAGATATGCCTGTAGACATATATAAGAAACTCGCACTCATCATCTCTTTTAAGATTTGTGTGTGTGTGTGTGTGTGTGTGTGTGTGTATAGCTCTGCCCATCTATACAGTGCTCATAAAGACCTAAGAAAGTGTCATATCCCCTGGAACTAGAGTTTCAGTCTATTGAAAGCTTCTTGGTATGGGTACTAGGAACTAAACTTGGGTCCTCTGGAAGAGGAGCAAATGTTCCTCGCTCTTCAGCTATCTCCTCAACTCCTATATTCTCTGTATCTTATATGTTTTTGAGACAGTAGCAGGAGATCCTGTTAAAGGACCTATTATGAGAACAGTTTCAGGAGGTCACACTTATTGATTATTGATCTTAGTGTCTGTTGTACTGGTATTATATTTAGGAAGTTGTCATCTGTGACAATGCGTTGGAGGGTATTTCCCACTTTCTTTTCTATCAAGTTCCATGTATATGGGTTTATGTTGAGTTCTTTGATCCACTTGGATTTTTGCAGGGTGATAGGTTTGGATTTGTTTGCATTTTTCTCTACACTACCATCCAGTTATGCAAACACCATTTGTTGAAGATACTATCCTTTTCCATTGAATATTTTTGGCCTCTTTGTCAAAAATCGGGTGTTCATAGTTGTGTGGGTTGTTTCTCTTTTACATTTTGCCTCTGGGATTTTTACCTTTCTTTATTGTATATGTCTTTCTTTCCTTCTTACTCCATGGCTGGCTATTTAGCTGTGTGACTGTGTGGCTGGCCCCTGGAATCCAACTTTTGTTACTCCCACTTTTCAGGCTAGATTTCTCCTCCTATTTATTTATATTTTTTTACCTGGCAACCCTTCCTATCTCTCTCTTCTACCTAGATATTGACTGTTCAGCTCTTTAGTAGATCAATCAAGTATTTTAGAGAGGCAAAGGAAACACAACATCAAGAGTTAAACAAATCCAATATGCAAGAATGCAACACATCTTTGCACCATTAAATAAATATTCCACAGCATAAATGAACGTAACACATCTTAAACTAATATTCCACAACAAATCATTCCTTTGTTATACAAAAATATTACAGGGAAAGAGTACAAATTCTGCCTGCTGCAGTGTCCAGTAGCTAATGTCTTTCTTGGACACCAAGCTCACCTTCTCATTCTTGAACAAAAGGGTACTATCACTGTATCTTGTCTGTCTTTACTCAGAATAACTGTGTGCTTCTGTGTGTGACTCTTTGTATGTGCATAGTATATATTTACATACACTTTCTTTGTTTACTTTTTTTTTTTATTGTTTTGTGCTTAGAATTGAAGCCAGTGCTTCACACAAAACTAACTATCTGCCATTGAACTATTAATTCTAGCTCCTGATTGCTTTTGAGTGTTACTATTAAACTTTTCTTTCTAGCTTGCTATACAGTCTATCAATCACTTTGATTTTTTAACTAGAATATTATTTTATAGCATTTAATTATCTAGGTTGTAAAAATTTATACATATCATTTTTACAAGTTATTGCTGAAAAGTTGTTTTATGATCTCTCCACTTTATTTTATGCATTTGCTCATTTTGTTCTCTTCTGAATTTTTACTTTGGAAAAGCTAACTGTAGCAGCTTTCATACATGTCTCTAAAGTAATGTATTTCAAAACATTTCTAAAGCAATATATTTCCTAAACTTCATTCTATGTTTTTCTATGTTGTTGGCATAGTTATATATGTATCACCTTCATATGTTCTGATAGTGTCTAGCATGGCTTTTCCCAGGTAATTATTAAGATCTCAAGACGTATTTCCAAGGTTATATATGCATATATGCTAATTACTATGAATTCCTCTTATGAAATGCTCTTACTGATTAAGAAGTTATCTTTCACTGGAGTATATTTTCTGCTTACTTCAGGGAGCTGTTACTTATGATAATACTGGATCTAAGTGTGCTCAGAATGCTGTTTGCATCTCTATTCCCTGTTGTATATGCATACTAGCACAGCTTATTTCATGACATAGAAATCTTATTCCTAGGTATATGGAATCAGGAAGACTCAGAAGCAGAAGTGTGGTTTAAATTAGGGTGGAGCCATTCCTTCACTGCCACGTCACAGTGGTTGGTTCAGGTCTCAGTTCCACCCTGAGTCACTGTTCCTGGGAGTGTTTATTTGGCCTTGTTAGTTAGTAATACAGGAGAATATTGCTCATCTCTGGCCCCCAAAGATGTGAAGGTAAAGGTGAGCAGATGACTGCTGTCTTTTTAGGAATCAGATGTTCATATAAAATTAGTGCTAAATTAAGTATTTTTTTGAGACAGGGTCATCAGGAATGCACTCACTTATTGTGACACTGGACAAGTAATGCATCTTTTTTTTGGGATCAGTCTCTTTACTTACTTTGTAAAATATATAAAGCAAATCTTTTTCATGTATTTTTCAAGTCCAGTGTCCCTTTCTAAGCCTCTAACTGTTCTCACCAACTCCACTCATTATAGTGTATAATTCTCTGGCTGATTAGCTACAATGAGTGAACATCATTGTGTCACAAAGTTACTCCCCTTTGCATCACTGTGCAAGCATGCCCTATCTAGGGAAGAGACACTTAAAAGTATGTATCAGCACCTCCATTACAGTAGAGTCATCTCTCTTCCAATGATCTCAGTTTCAGTTAAGAGTTTCCTTTTTGCCTGATCTCTGTTCCAACTCCCACTGTGAACCCTTTCATTGAATTTGACTCAAAATTAGTTCCTTCCTGGAAGTATATTTTACTTCATCAGATTTAATGACATCATTATTCAGTGACATAGAATTGAGTACCTTTTCCTTGACTGAAGTCATTCTGTAGTGTTGCATATTTATGTTTGAGACTCTATGTGAAAGAAAAAGAGGAAGGGAAAGAAGAGAGATGTGATTTTTTGAGACAGAGTTTCTCTATGAAGCTCTGGCTATTCTGGAACTAATTCTATAGAAGATTGGCCTTGAACTCAGAGATCCACTTCCATCTGCCTCTAGAATACAGGAATTAAAGGTCTGTTCTAGCACTTCTGGTTGTAACTATATTTTGTAGAAACATATTTTGGCTACTTTATAAAGTTAAATGCTTTCATAACAACAACAACAATAATAATAACAACAAAGAGGAAGGAGATGAGGAAGGAGAAGGTGGCATTCTGTCAGGGAATGAAAGGACGTTGACAAAGAACAGATAACATGTCCTGAATGTAAGTATTCCCCTTTAAAATACTATTGGTTTGATAAGCTAAAGGCCTTTGTAGTCACTGAGGCTTCTTATCAAAAAGTAATTTTAAGGCTGGGTGTGATAGAACTTATGTCTAATGGTAAGTACAAGCAAAATATAAACTCTCTCTACACTGTGAGTTCCAGACCAATAAAGGCTGCAGAACTAGATACTAATGCCCCAAACCAAGAACAAAAAAAACCCCAGTAACCAAACAAAGCAAACAATAACAGAAATAACTTTGTTGGCTTTCTTGATACTACAGGGGCATGGCTTTACTTTGCCTGACAGTCCTCTCAGACAGAGTAATGCCAGTGTGCAACAGAGGCTTGGTGAGTGATAAATGTGCAACATGACATTCTGTATTATAGGTCTCTGCTATTTAGTTTCATCACCCAGCATATATTTTTATATCAATCACTGGGCTCTTTCAAGTAGTCTCTCCAAGTGGTCTAGAGACACTTGAGCTTTTGCCATCAGCTCTTGAAATAACATTTTCCTGAAAATTCAAAGTAGAAAAATTATACAGCTATGTCTGATAGCATACATTTTTAATCCTACCACTCAGGAGACTAAGGCAAAATACTGATAAGACCTCAAAGATGGCTTGGTGTACTTAGTGAATACCAAGTCATCCAGCACCACATAGTAAGATCTTTGTTCCAAACATAAAAGTAAAGAAAATAATTTTAAAACTAGATAAGAAAGAAAAATATAAAACAATCTATGTGATAAAATGGCATGAAACAGATTTTGGCAAGCGTATTAGTTCTATATATGTATATATTTAAGATTCATTTTTCTTTTCATAATTTGTGGAATACTTATATCCTTTATGAAAAACACTGGGAATAATAGTAAATAAGATGAGAAAATAAAATTCAGCCAGTGACCAGGTGAAAAAAATCTCTTCCTTCTTAGCTAAATATGCAAATATAAAAGGATTGGTGTCCCCAAGTTTGTGCTTGTATGTCGCTTGTGTTTTAATGTTTTTCACAGATCTTTAAAAAGAGTGGTCATTGTAGCGGGAAATGTCAGGTCATCTGCTAAGTGATACATATACACATGGTGAATAATATAAAAGAACCACCCTGCCTCTTTTCATTTCTGATTTTGCCATAATAAAATATTAGAACTTCTGCATTCCCATGCAATAATTTAACAATATGGAGCACCCTGGATACAAGTGATAAAGGGTTCCCTGTTGTGTGGAAATTTAAAAATTGCTGGTAATAAGGCTCTTATAAGGGTTCTGGCTTTTTATTACAGTGTAGCACTAGCCATTGAGAGCAGCATTAGTGATAAGGAGAGCTATTTCATCACTATCCATCCTTACTACTGCTCTCTTACCCATCTCTTACTCATTAGTATCCCCCGCAATAACAGTTCTGAGATGAGAGTCTCTGGGCATGATTCCTTTAGGAATGAGGAAAGTCTCCTAACTGTGCATTAATGTTTGCTACTAAATCATTACTTGCCTTTTGAATTTTAAAAAGCAGAAAATTCGGTTTCCTTATCTTCTTTCACAAGGCAAGACTTTTCTTTAAGTATTACTAATTTCTTACTGGTAATTGTTTTGACTTTTACCTCTTGGATTGAAATGCAGGGGATATCTTAGACATGAAAATTAATGTGAAAGGCAAATCATTGCCATTTGGCTAAATAGCAATTCAATATTCAGTACTGAAAAATCCATATTAGAAAACATCAGCATCACAGAGTCATATTTCAGCTGGCACAAACTCTACAGGAATTAATAGTAAACAAACAAACAAACAAAACACAACATGATGTTTCAGTTTTTACAAACAGGTAGAAAAAAGCAGAGAAAGTCCAAAATTCTGAAGTCACCCAGGTGATAAGTCAATATAAGCACTCACAGTAGACAGGTTCTGGACTGTAGAAATGCATCCCTATGCTCTGCTTATAGAGCATCCTTGATCATTGCATCCTGAGTGTCAATTCACACCTATAGATCATTTTATTTTTAATTTTTTTATTTTAATAAAATTATTATTATCATTATTATGTTTGTTTGATTCTGTATGTATTTTGTACATAGTTGCACACTCTACATGCCTATGAACAACCATGTAGGTGCTAGGAACTGAACCCAGATCTTTTGCAAGAACTGCACTCTTTTTCTCCAGCTCTGTCCTCTGGACCTTTAGTGGCTTTGGTATAGAATGGTATTGAGCATTACTGGATGATGCTCAAGATACCATCGGATCATGGGATCTACCAGAAGACTATGTCTTACAAGGTTGTGCTACTAGTTGTCTATATGGAAGCTTTCATATGTGTGTATTTGATGTAATTTCTACCCATTTTTTTTCTCTTAGCTGTTGGTGATTTGGCTCATTCTGCTCACATACCTGGAAGATTATAATGCCTTTGTGAATTTAGTATGAAAAACATGAGAATTTTAAGGAGGACTTGAAAATTAAATCGAAGATAGACCACCATATTTCAGATAAGGACGAGGGTCTTATGATACTGTTTTCAGATAGTGGTCTTTATTTTTCCTTATTCTATATGAATGTAACCCTCTGGGCTCTCACTAAAAACCTATGTATTTGTCAGGGTCTCTTTTTCCTTAGTAAAATCATGACTGCAACTTTCAGCTTCCAAGTTACTGTCAAAGTGTTTTAGGATGTTCAAACTCTCTGTTAGAGCGGGTAGATTTCCTTCTTACTCACCTCCCTGTGTAGGATCTGTTGCAAGCCTCAACTGCCTAAACACTGGTTCCTTTTTCTGGGTGATTAGGACTCTTTAGGCTTTTTTACTTTGGTAACTATGAGCTGTTTTGTTTGTTTGTTTGTTTTGTTTTCCTTTGAGATTAAAGAAAGCTCTTGATCACAGTTACTGCCAGGGCCTCAGCAGTCTTGACTTGTGAACTAGCAAATGAGAGTTGTGGGAGATGAAACAAGATGGAATATGCCCTTCTCTAATCTTGGTTCCACAATCCTTGGCTTTGACCTTATTTATATTAAAAGTTGATTTTTTTTTCCTGTCCAGATCAGTTTTCTATAAGACAGTTGGTCTAATACAACCACTGTAGTCTGAACCACATATAATAAAAATGTTTTCATCTTAGGTGTTACTAAAAGGGTTGCAAATACAAAAGTAAAATCTTACTAGAAAAAAATCACCAGACAATTGTCTAAATTTATGTTAGAACTAAAATATGGATATTGCTTATCTGGAGAATCTTCAATTTTGCATTTATTTTATTCTTGTGCTGGATATTTTCAACATTTGTGTAGATGGAAGGTGTTCTGCATTTTGTATTTCTTTCTTCTGTTTTTTTTTTTTTTTAAACAAAGTCTTTCTATAGAGCCTTGGATGTCCTATACCTCACTCTGTAGACCAGGCTGGCCCAGAACTTACAGAGATCTGTTTGCCTCTGCCTTCCCGAGTGCTGTGACTAAAGGTGTGTGCCGCTACCACCTGGCTTATATATATTTTTATAACATTTTTTAAATATGTAGGGCACATCAGGAAACATTATTTCCAGTGTTGTCTTAATGAAACCCTGTGTCTCAAAACTGCATATACTTTGCTTCTGTGGTTTAGGTAACACTGTTAAAAAAGAGGGTTTGGACTTTTGTTCCTTGATTCTTGAGAAAGCCCACAAAGTCCTTGACACTGAGAAACTTAAGAGAGTTTGTGCACTTCTGAATCTAAAGATCTATTTATTTATTTATTTATTTATTTATTTATCTATTTATTAGGTTTTGGTGTCTCTGTGTGTGGCTGGGTGTTTGTATATGTGTCACATGACACAGAAGCTGTGGAAGCCAGATGGACTTGGGGTTATAGATGGTTGCCAACTGCCCTATGGGTGCTGGGAACCAAAGAAACTAAACCAGAAGCAGTGAGTTCATGTAACTACCAGGCCATTCCTTCAGCCCTATGCTTTTGTATCTAAAGGCTAAAGCAAGTTTGAAAGTAACACTATAAATTAAACAACCATGTAAAATTTAGTAGTGAAATATTTAGATATATGTATAAGTTTCACATTTAATCTATATTAAACATTATATAAAACATATATTATAAAAAGTATATAATCCCATAATCTTTTTTAAAAATGTGATGATCAAAATTTATATCCATAAATGAAACAAAATACAAGAATCTTATAACATATAACATTAATTATAGTTATTTTACAAAATATTTTACTTTTGGAATATATGTTTGAAAAATGTCTTGTTAACTTTTCTGGACTATATATTAATTAATTTTTTTCCATTCTTGTGTCAAATTGAAATTAAAAATTGTCCTTCAGAATCCAGTCACAATTTCCTCTTTTTAGTCACATTTTTAAATATTTATTTTGGGTGCTAACAACCTGGTTTTCAAACCTCTGAAGCTCATTCCTAAAATTAAATATTTTTTTGTCTACTGCCTTTCCATGGTTTTATAAAATTTTGATTTAATCAGAAGGGCTTTAGGATGTATTTAAATAGCTTCAGAGGCATAATTTCTAAAGTACAAACCACAGGTTCCTCTGGGCTTTCACATTAATGCATGTGTCTACAGAAGTTTATTTTTCTTAGAGTGATATCGAGAAATAGAAGGTGTTAACAATGTAATATTTCAGGGGATGGAACCCAAGAAAAGCGTTCACCAGCAATATTTAAGAGGTGGTGCCCTAGGGACTCCTTTCCAGTGAGTAGAGTGGAGCACAGATGAGGCAAGCTTCTCTCTTGCTTACACCCTGGAGGAATCTAGCAGTGATCATATGAGGTCATTTAGCAGATTACATAGTGTTCATTGGAATGAGGAGCTGAGCTCACTACAACCTGTCATGTGAATAAATCCTCCTGGAAACACATTTTCCTTCCCACCAGCTACAGATGACTTCAGCCTGAGCCAGGAGAGCTTCTTAGTACCTCTTAGCATCTACCAGCTTTGCTCTTACAGTTCTCATTCTTGAGCTATGAAATAAAAGAGTTACTGAATAATTTGTTTTGCAATAACAGATAGAAAATACATTATATTTTCTACAAAGTCTGGTGCTTCCTGGTGCAATCATATAATGCCTGAGAATTATTATTTTTAATCACCAATTTTTCTTAAAATCATAGCCTGTTGATAATGTAGTAATTTGTTAATATGCTTCATAGTATGCTATATTAATACAATTATTTTACAATGTAAATTACCTAATAAATCATTTAAATACATAAAATTTTAAAAGATTCATTAAACTTTAGTTAGTAGTTTGGTATTTTAATGCTTTATATTTTAAGATATTTACTGATTGAATGGTTTACCATCACATTACCTCTAAATTTCCCATTTCTCATTCTGATATATGTACTTTAAGGTATTCATAGTTTTTTATTATAAGTTCTATGCAGAGTCAGTTTCTAAATTAAAGCTAAAGTCACAGAAAGTAGATCTCTCCACTAGTAGGTTCACAAATACAGTATGTTCTGTCTCACTTTGTCATTTCTCATTCATTGCTAAAGGATTAATTTTTGTCTAGGGAAGAGTCTTACAGGACTTCTCTTAAACAGTATGTATGGTGCTTCAGTCATGTATTAACTTGGTTTTCCCAAGTGTACAATATCTGACCTAGAGATAGCTGTGTCATGAATTTCTAAATGTAGCCCCCACCTCTTTTAACTGTGAGCATCTGCTGATTTTATATAGACTGACAATCTCAAAGGTAATCTAGGTGAAAAAAAATCAACTTTGTATAATTTTAACATATGTGCACGGTGTCTGCCAAAAAGGATATGCACACAAATGCCATGCAAGATGTAAAACTATAGTCTGTCCAGGTGTCATATTTGAGAGGATTCACTTGAAGTGATTTTAATTAAGAACCAAAGAAATAGAACTCTACAGGGGTTTGTCCTTAGCCATCTGGTGTTTAGTTTAATATTTTTGTGGCTTATTTTTCTGGAGTACAATATGAAGCCTGTTCCTTGGGTGCTTTTATTTAATAAATGGCTCACGAAAGAGTAGCAAGTCCCTAGAAATCAGGATTAAAATAAAAAAAAAAAAAACTTGTTTGGCAAAAAAGTATTAGAAGTGAACAGGTGCAAACTTGTTATTATATTTTTTAGAAAAAATTGTTAGTTCATACACAGGCATAAAACCTGGATTCTTGGTAAGTGTCTCTGATTTTGTGTCTTAGCTCCATCTCTTAGCTTTATTATATATTGAGGGTGGTGTTATAAGCCTCAGGGAACATTTAGTTGACTTGTTAAAATGTTGAGGGTTAGATGCATTGCCTAAGAATGGAAAGTAAGTTCCCAGTTCCAAAGGTTAGGGTTTCATTCAGCTATGGCTAGGGTCTTTAAAAATGCTGCATTGTGTAGAATGTGAGTGGAAAGGAAAGTGAGGAAATAATAATAATAAAAAAAATCTGTGCTAGATATTTCCATGTCAGTTTTGCACAAGTAAAGTCATCTAAGAGGAGAGAAACCCAATTAACACTATGCCTTCATAAAACCAGGCTGTAGGCAAGCTTGTAAGACATTTTCTTAATTAGTGGTTGATTGGGGAGATTGTGGGTGCCTCTGGGAGCCCATGATGGGTGGTTACATCCTTTGGCTTGTGGTCCTGGGTTCTATAAAAAAGCAGGCTGAGCAAGCCATGAGGAACAAGCCAGTAAGCAGCTCCCCTCCATGGCCTCTGCATCAGCTCCTGCATCCACATTCCTACCCTGTTTGATTTTCTGTCCTGACTTTCTTAGTGGTAAACAATGATGTTGAAGAAAAAGCCTAATAAACCCCTCCCCACCTCAGATTTTTGGTCATGGTGTTTCATCACAGCCATAGAAACCCTAGCTAAAACAACATCTAAAGCCTAATAAGTGAGAATGGGCATTTTAAAGAGATATTGAAAAAATTATTACTCCAGCCTAGAGAGAATGAGGTTGATTAAGGTGGAACCGTTGTGAGCTAAGAACCACAGAGGGATACTCCAGTGATATCTCAGGTTCCCTTCATTCTTACAAAAGTCACTGTATTCTCCTCGTGCCTCCTTGAAATGTCTATATTTATGTTTATAATGAGTTTTTCTACTCCTGGGTGGCTGTGCAACCTGGACTTTTCCTGTGGTCTACTGTAATCTCTATAAGTAATGAGTGCTCAAACACACTCATTCCTTTGTGAGTTTGAACAACTACTCACTCTGAAAATTACCACCTGATGTTCATATTTTTGCTTTCTGTTTAGTGTGTGTTTGCTATGCACAATGGCTGTTTCCTTAAAGAAGGCTCTAGAATAGTGGTTCTCAACCTATGGGTTGTGACCCCTTTGACAAACCTCTATCCAAAAATATTTACATTATGATTCATGAACAATGGCAATTACAGTTATGAAATAGCAGTGATAATACTTCTATGACTGAAGGTCACTACATAAGGAACTGTATTAAGGGCTGGAGCATTAGAAAGGTTGAGATTCGCTGCCCTAGGAATATACTGACTGTGCTGATAGTCTGACAATTGCCATTTTATTCCGGTACATTTAAGTGACTTCTGTGGTAGTTTTTAGATGTTGTGAGAGAATAGCACACATTTACAAGCAGTTTACATTAAAACAGAATGAAAATGGTAAAATATTTTGATACTTGAAGTTTCATTTTTAATATAGTGAGGGAAACTCACTAGATTTAAGATTACACATGTCAGTCAAAGTCCTTGGAACTTGTCTAATAAAAATTAATTGGCTGATAAAAAAAAAAAACCTGAGAATAATAGCATTTCTGGCCTTTACAAGTCATAGTAAAATAGTAGGAATTCAAAACAGTCTGAAACAAATTTGACACAATTCTGACCTTATTCCCATGGAAGCCACTGTAGTATGCATCCTCACTGGGATCCTTTGCATCGGTACTGCAACCCACAGCCACATTCTTTCAAGGTCTTTTGTCTGAGACCTTTTAGGCCAGTCAATACTTTTCAGCAGATCTGAGATACTTTCCTGGCTAATCTTCAATTATACTGCAATAGCTGGTGGCCTAACTTAATAGGGGAAATTTAGATATATAATATGATGTATAGCCACTTATATACTATCTGAATATTAGTGAATTCACAGATGGAATACAACCATTGATATTGTGATTAGTCATAAGCAGTTATAATCTCCTTGCTGATAATGAACATTATTATTTCTATAGTTGTGTGTTCTGGGTACTTTAAGTGTTACAAGCAGAGGAGCGCAGGAGAGTTAACATATCACTACCTCTATGTAGATGAAGCATACCACTAACCACTCCTTATATTTCAGGGAAGTCAGAGATAGGGATGGCTGATCTTTGTATTTATCATGTGTTAGGAATTGGGACAATAGCCAGAAAGAATGAAGGACTGTCCATGATCTCTGTTCATGTCCAGCATCTTCTATACATCCACACTGGAATGTTCCAGAGACTTTCAACTTAGTACATTCTTGACTGATCTACTTATCTCTACTTCTTAACTAGAGATTGAATTTGTTTTCTCAGTAAGATGATGTTATCACTATCTAACCACACATTCAAATTCCTATTCTTGAAGTCATTTGTTTAATGTACTTTTCTCCCCTTTATCTTCCCATAACCTCATGTGAAGTCTTCTTATACTAATTAACTCTATTACTCACATATGTCTAATTGGTTCTGTATTCACTGACCTTGTCACTTGAGTTGCTGAGGTTCATTCCCAAACCCAAGTATCCTTAAAATGTAGGCTCAGCTCATTGTCTTTAGTATACCAATTAAAGAGACATGTTCTCATGAAAATCAGATAAAGGGGATGTATTCAGTGTGACTCACTGTGGAGAAGGATAAATGCTGATGCTATTCTTTATCTGTGAAAACTGAGCTCCTTGCTTGTTTGATTTCTTCTAAAGTCCAGAACAATCTCAGATGTTTTTAAATAAGACTTAGTGCTGGGGAGTGCTTGAAATTATGCTTTGAACCTCACATCATCTAAGCCCAAAGTGTTAGGGCCGACCATGTCAGCAGTTATTAAAGTGTGTTTTTCCCCCCCTCCAGCACAAACAGCAGCACCCAAGACCCCAGGGAAATGCATTCTTCAACTACCCTACACCTTCAAATTCTAAACTCCTAAGTCACAAGGCTGGAACTCAGAGTCCAGGATCAAAAATCTCTGAGAATCTAATTGATGTTGCTTTAAGGTATCATCCCCAACCAGCAGAGTTGACACCACTCAGGAACCGGTCACAGTCTCAGGCCCCACCCTAGATCTCATGACTCTGAATTTATGGATAGGAAGCCCAAAGAGCGCTGTGTGAGAGAAGAGAGTCCAACCGAGTCTCAGGTACCCTAGGTTGAAGTAATGATCCTCCTGCCTCCACCTCTTGAGTGTTGTGATTTTACCAGCTGGCCAGTGTTTTAACAGGTGATGCTGATCAGATGAAATTTGGAAAACGACTAAGAGTCCCATGTAGCTGCACAGCATGATCATCCTAGGAGCTGTTAAAATTACTGATGCCTGGACTCATGCGCATGAACAGATTTTAAGGGGCCTCTTCCAAAGTTCTCAAGAGAATTTGATGTGGAGATCAGACCAGGGGTCTCATGCTACTGAACTTTAGTAAGAAAGTGTTGGAGGAAAGGGGTAACTGAGCACTAGGATCCAGGAGGCCCCAGCTATATTCCTGTTACCCTCAAGATGAGAGTTCAGTGGCATGAACAATAAAAATGCCCCACAGCATAATTAAACTCCCTGTGGCTAGCCCTTTAAAGAAAATGAGTCCTTCCTCACCCACACCCCTGCCAGAAGCCATCAGTGCAGAAGTGAAGCACTGTGTCATTTAACTAGCTCCAGTAAGTAAATGAGCATCATGAATGGGCTTTTTTGTAAGTGGGGAGATCATAAGAGTGGGCATGAAACTGAGAGAACTGATAACTGAGTTTGATAGGGTGCATGATGTAAAATCACCAAATGATAAATAAAAATATTAAAAAAGAATGGTCCACACTAGATATTAGAGTTATCAGTTCATTGTGAAATAAAATGCTATTGTAATTTGAAAGCAAACAAACGAAAGTGCCCCACAGCGAACAGAGGGAATGGACAAGGATAGGAGAGAGGGTGTTACATTTCCATACTTCAGAAGTAGTGCCAGACATGTAATGGAAGGAGCCAAGAAACTTCCTGGTGCCAAAAATTCAAATTATATATATATATATTTATATATATAATTAAATTCAAATTATATATATATATATATAATTTAAAAAGCACATTTTCAACAGCAAAGGGAATAAAAGAGTGCTAATTTTAAAGCCAGATATGAGAGGTCATGGCCCAGGAAAGCTGTTTCAGGTTGCCCCAAATAAAATCTTCCAACATGGTAACAATTTTGTCAGCTTTGTATAGTGATAGAACAAAGAAAGTCATAATCAAATAGTTTATACATACTATTTAACAGATAGGTAGGGCATGCAAAGCAAAAAAGCTCTGATATAAGCCTCAGATATTATTTGATGATAGTCTTAGCTTTTGGGTGATGGAAAGAGGGATCTGTCTGAGAATTCCAAAAGAAATTTTATCAAATAGTAATGAGAATTCTAGGTCAAACACAAGAGGCAGACTGCACATGGTTATTTAGTAAATTAAATATGGTACAACATAATATTGTTGCTCACTAACTGTGAATCCATAACATTCCATGCTCCACACCTGATGTTCTATCTAGTCAATCAATATTCTAAAACCTTCAACACACATAGATGTGCAGCTTTTACAACATATATGAAGACATGAAGGTAAATTAACTGCTGCAGCATATTTAAAAATACTGATAGTACTTTCCTTCAGTTATCTTCATAAGAAGTGCACATTTGAGCAAGTGAAATAGGTCCATGATTAACAGCACTTGCTCCTCTTTCAGGGTACAAAGGTTTGGTTGCCAGTCCCCACATCAAGTGTCTCACAATCACCTGTAAATCTCTGAGTGCAAGGGATCTAACATCTCTGCCTCTCTGGACACCTGCATGTACAAGGTGAACATAAACTCATGCAGGCATGCATGTATAATAAAAATGAATAAATCATTATTTAAAAGGATATGTGAAATAAGAATAAAGAGAACAGAGTGGACTGGTGAGAGAAGAAGTGGACACCCCAGTCTCATTAGACCCCATTCCAGAAAATCTTTGGGATTTCTATAGAATTGTTCCATCTCTTTGGCCTCAGCATGAAAGGTCAGTTGTAATGTGAGATTTGCCTAGTTGGACTGTGCTTTTTCTGAAGACTGGGGGATGGGCACAAATAGTGTTATTGAAGTCATTATTCTATCTATTATTTTATATTTATCAAAATTACTTCTATTCTCAAATTGAGTATGTATTGCATAATGTCACTGTTGACTATTTCAGGGATCCTATTAATTATTGGTATCCAGTAAATTATAAAACCCTGCTACAGGGTCAAGTATATCAGTAGCAAAACATGTGGAAATTCGTGTTTTATCTACCTGCTCCCTCCCCCACTCCTCCCACAGGCACTGATTGCTGTTGCTGGCCTTAGGAAGACTTAATAGATTCCTATCAGACTTCAAAGCTTATAGCTGACTACAAGATACTTCAAATATTCCCTTAAATATATTCCTGTGAGTGATGCCAGGGCTGATAGACATGATAGACATTTCCTTCTCCCAGCCCTGTGCTTCGAGTACGAAAGTATGTGGGTATGAAACTGCAAGATCTATAGCTACATCTGCAGTTATTGAGTATTTGATGGTATACTTAATACTGAATGCAACTGCAGTTGTGTAGTTGGATAATAAAAGGCAACTATAGGTTAAAATTTACATTTCTCAACAGAGAATTGCAGTTTTGACACTGGAGATCTTTGTTGATTTAATGGTAATCTCAAATCTTCTTCACTTGTGGAGAAAGAACAGGGCATCTCTCAATCCTAGCCCAACTACGGTTCTTGAATAGTCTGAAAAGACCTAGAGGCTACTGATAGTAATTATTTCAAAATATACGTTTATTGGTCCTACTTTCAGGCTTTCACCCTTTACTATTGTTCTCCTTCTCTGAATTCATTCCCCATGTGCACCTACACTAAAACATCAAGACACACAGGAAATCTCGTAACACATCTATTTCCATGTAAAAAGCTGTAAGTAAAGTGTTTCTGACTTAACAATGGTTTTCATGTCATAAATCTTTTTACTCACAGTTCCCCTCTTTTTCAATAATTTTTTTGCTTGTAATAATATGGTAAAGAGAATTCAGTCTTATCTCCCATCATATTAAAGTATTTCCTAAAATATAAAAAAAAATTAATGAATTACATATTGGCAGAAAAAGGCATTTTAAAATGCTGTGATAGCTCAGCATTGTATGGTATAGAAATATAATAGAAGTAGTATAAGGGCTCTTCTTAAAAATAGCCTTGCTTTCTTATTTATTCCTGCCAAACTGAAACAGAAGAAAAACAAAGGCAGTTGCTAATTTTAAGTAACTGCTAATTTTAAGTAAACCACGGAGATACTAAGGATTCATTGATATGACCTGAAAGATGTTGCGTGTTGAACATACATACTGTTTTTATTATTCAGGCATATAAAGAAATATTGCAGGTAATTTTGTACTTTGATCATGTGATATGTAATAACAGGAGTATTGTTTTATGACTAGTAGATAACTTGACTACATTTCTTTCCTCTAAGCCATCTTTTGCCTCTTTGCAAACCTTTAGAAGTCAATTTTCTTCCCATCCTGAATATTTTTGTTTATGGATAAAACCTACTTTTGATTATAATCGATTTGGTTTTATATACTTAAATCACTTTCAGAAGTTGCTTTTAATTTAACCCCTAGCAAATGAATTGAAGTTTAGGGGGTTAAATACATTTCCTGTACTCTAGTATTTTGTTTCTGATATTGGGATCCATGTTATGAGATTTGCCAGATTAGATGCTTCCTTATCTGGAGACTCACCATTAACGATTGTCTAGCTGCCATTTCAGTCTTCAACACTGTTTTGATTAAAATATTTCTAGCAGTTCTGCTCAGTTTCTCCTTTTCTTTTTCAATGTAACAGTTATCTTTTTTTGTTTTTAATATGAATGTTTGGAAAATTTCATACATAATCAATGTATTTGCATAATTTCTTATCCTTTCTGGTCATAGCTCCCCTGTGCCTCCCTATTCCTTGTGTAACTTATTTCTTTTTTTATAATTTATCTATATCATCTATATCTATATGTACATCTGTAAATAGTCCAATTAGTGTTTCTCACCTGTACATGTGTTTAGTAGTGACCACATGGGGTTAGAGAACTTATCAGGAAATTTGATCCTGGAGAAGACTGATTCTTGCAACATTGATCTCTTCATCGCAGCCTGGGGCATTATGACATTTCCCCATCTATGCTGTCATGTTGTCATTATTCATGTCTTGTTTAGGTGACCATATTATTGAGATTTCATGAGTACCGCTCTCTGTCATTTGTCGATGTTATATCTTGTTCAAAGTATCCTGGTTCTCTGGCCCTTACAGTCTTTTTCTACTCTTCTTGGTGTTCCCTGAGCCTTACTTTGGAGATTTCATGTTTCACACCATTTTTTAAAAGGGTAACTGGAAAAATTTGATAGCTTGGTATTCGGTCTTCTGTTATTGATGTTTTTATACTCCTTTCTATATGTTTAATATAGATAGGTACCACTTACCAAAATTAAATCAAGACCAGATAAACAACTTAAGTAGACCTATAACCCCTAAGGAAATGGAAGCAGTTATTAAACCACAACCCACAAAAAAAAAAAAAAAAAAGCTACAGGGCTGAATGGTTTCAGCACTAACTTCTACCAGAATAACAAAGAAGGACTAATACCAAAGCTCCTTAAGTTGTTCCACACAATAGAAACAGAAGGAGCATTGCCAAACTCTTTTTATGAGGTTACAGTCCCCCCCGGTGCCCAAAACCACACAAAGGTCCAACAAAGAAATAATTACAGATGGATTTCCCTTATGAACATTAATGCAAAAATAATCAATAAAATATTGGCAAACCAAATTCAAAAACATATGAAAAAAAAAAAAAGATCCACCATGATCAAATAAGCTTCACACTAGAGATGCATGGATAGCTCAGCTGAGAATTTGTAAATGTGACAAACAAACTAAAAGAAGAAACAAAAAACACATGATCATCTCATCAGATGCTGAAAAAGACTTTGACAAAATCTAACACTCCTTCATAAAAAAGGTCTTTGAGAGATCAGGGATACAAGGAACATACCTAAACATAATGAAAGCAATATACATCAAACCAACAACCCACATCAAACTAAATGGAGAGAAATTCAAAGCTTGTTCCACTAGAATTAGGAAAAGATAAAGCAGTCTACTCTCCAATATCTATTCAATATAGTACTTGAAACTCTAGCTAGGGCAATAAATCAACAAAAAGAGATAAAGGGATTCACATTGGAAAGGAAAAAGTCAAACTATCACCATTTGAAGATGATATGATAGTACATACAAATGACCCCCAAAATTATACCAGGGCACTCCTACAGCTAATAAACACCTTCAATGATATGACGAGGTACATGATTAAATAAAACAAAAATATCAATAGTCCTCCTATATACATTGGCATAAAAACAGACGTGGATTAATGGATTCAAATCAAAGACACTAATATTAATTCACATACCTATGAACACCTGATTCTTGGCAAAGAAGCCAAAAATATACAATGAAAAAAGAAATTATCTTTAAAACAGTGCTATTATAACTGAATGGCAGCATGTAGAAGAATGAAAATAGACCTATTTCTATTTCCCTGAACAAAACTCAAGTTTTTTGTTTGCTTGTTTCTTAAGAACGTTACTAAGTACTTGTTTGGCTTCCAAGAGTTGAAAGATATGCCCTATATTACATATGTGCTTTTCAGTCAGCATTAAAAATAAACAGAAGGCAATCTGAGATAGCATTAGTCTGTAATAGCAGTGAGATTCTCTGAACTTTATAGTCACTTTATGAATGGAGATGGAATCATTTTTACATGCTCATTAATTGTAATTTAGTTTAAAACTAAATTATTGAATATGATATAGCCCATCGGGTATTTAATTTACCAATTTCCAAGCTTACCATTTCATTTAATCAGCTCAATAACCCAAGTTAAAGGGTATGTTTTTTTACTGTAGTGATTCACATTTTAATAATTTGAATAATTTTTCCTTTTTCCTGACCTCTTAATGCTTTCAAGAATATCTGAACATTTTTGTTACACTATTCGATTTATTTGCCAGTTTGAGATTTACCATGTTAGGTGCTTCCTTATCTGGAGACTCACCATATTATAATTGTCTCAAAAATGTTCTGCTTGACCAGATCAAAATTACAGCTTGAATTCTGCAAGCTAGAATAGATAGAGCTTTTAAAGTGTTAGTTGTGCATATGTATGAAAATTGAAATTATTCACCCTCTGGAAATTCACTTAGAGGTTAAGTAAATTCTAAAATTGTATTATATATTGCCCAAACAACCAAATTTAATGATTGCTTCAAGATAATTTTTGTATAGATTTTCTTTCCCCATTAAGTCCTTATTATTTACTCCTCTCTTCTTTAATAATCTGCCCCCATTATGTTTATGAATTAACTGTGGGATATATGGATCATTTATTTTCTTTCTTTTTTTGTATATATTTTTTATTTATTATTTGGTGATTTCACATCATATACCCATCAACTCAGTTATCAGTCTTCTCAGTTTCATACCCACTCTTATGATCTCATCATTTACAAAAAAATTGTAAATGCAGAGATAATTTATTTTCAAATAACTGAACATAAAATACCAATGAAGGTCAACATATATACGTATACAATTTCTCTAACTGTTTTTAATAAAAAAATTGATCTAGTCTAATGAGAACATGCATGTTCTTATTTCAGTTTTTGTTGGTATAGTTCCTAAATGTAGAATGACAAAATACTCCTTAAATAAATAAAAAAAATCATAAAAGAACACAAATTAGAAATAAAAAATTCTATTTTAAAAATACTCCTTAAACCAAAAACATATTTTATGAACCAATGGCAGGAAAGTAACTATAGTTTATAATTATCTCTGTGTGAAAAAAATTAAGAATAGAACAGTGAGATTTTAATTATGATCTTGATGACCTGAGAGTAGAAGCAATGAGAATGTATAAAATCTGCAACTTTCAGCTCAAAGTATTTGCCGAGCTCTGTGCCTGTGCGTTCTGGAGATTGGACTCAAGATATTAGGATAAGTGTCAAGCATTTTTGCCCACTGAGCCATCTTACAAGCTCTGCCTTCATGTCTTTAGTGCTGGTTATAGTTTTGCTTTGTGACTTACTGAGTCCCATCAGTTGATGAGGTAGAATCTTCTGTGAAGAATGCCCATGAACCTGGATGACCATGTCTTTGGGAAATATTCTACCATTTTACTGAAAATTCCATGCATTTGGCATCCAATTCTAATTCATTTCCCATAAGTCAAAGACTTGGTCCTTTCACATAGGGTCTAATTTCTTACATTTCACTCACATATTTTAAAATTTTTCCCATTGACTGAATGACCAGTTCCTCTTTCTTCTCTTCAGGCCCCAATATTTTGTCTTCACATGTGTTCTGTTGGTGAGGCTTTCCATGGAGACTTCTGTTTCCCATATCATTTCAGCTTGGTGTTTTCCACCTGCAGTTAGTTCTCTTTATTGAAATATACTTTCATATCTTGATTTGACTTCCTTATTTCATTCAGCTGCTTGTTTTTTATTCTCTTGGAATACTTCATGATGTCTTCATGTTGATTGAACATATTTGATATTGAGGTTTTTTGTATACTTTGGGGGTTCTTTTATGTCACTGTCTTTTGAATCCATTCCTCTGAGATTAGTGCATTTTGGAGGACAGGTGTTGTCTTGCTTTTTGTGTTGTCTGTGTTTCTGCACTGGAACTTTTGTGTCTGGAGTTAGTGTGACCTGAGTGTCTTCCTTCTTTTCTTCCTTCTCTCATTTCCATCTTCTTTTAAATTCAGGTTAGCTATTTTATTTATTTATTTATTTATTTATTTATTTATTTATTTATTTATGTGTGTGTGTGTGTGTGTGTGTGTGTATGTATGTATGTATGTATAAGAATTTGCAGTATTCAGAAGAGATCTAAAGTTTGTTGGACTGAAATGTTGACTTCCTTTATGGAACTGATATCTAGGATTAATGTCCATCATTAGTCTTCCCCAAGAGTCAGCAAGTATCAGCAGTAACTATGAATCATGTCTATGGCTCAACACACCTCTGTCTGATTCTTCCTGTTGTTACCTTGGTTCTGTACACCTAGATACCCTACTCCATGTCAGCTCCTACCTGATCTCCATTTTCTCTGCCCCCAGCTAATATTGTGGATCTTGAGTGCATCATCATTGTGTAAATATAGTTTGCTCTCTGTTTTCTCAGCTTCTGCCATTTGTGGGTTCCTGTTCAGGTAGACCAATCCAACTTGGATCAGTACTCATCCATTCTTTGTTTCTACATCTTCTACCAAGTGTTCTTGGTCTCCAACCACCTGGGAGTCCTTGATAGTTCTATAATTTAGTCCTTTTTAATAAGATTCTTTGCACTTTTTTTTTTAATAGAATCTATTCTGATTGACCTTTCCACCAAGAGTATGCAGTATGCAGGGGTGTCCTTTCCTCAATATTTTTTTTTTCTTATAAAGGAAAACATTTAATTAGGGATGGTTTAGTCCATTATCATCATGATGGGACATGATGGTATAAAGGCAGACATGGTGCTGGACAAGGAGCTGAGAATTCTACATCTTGATCCAAAGACAACAGAAAGTGAACTGAGACACTGAATGTGACTTGAGCATGTTCACAACCCTAAAGCCTACCTCCATAGTGACAGATTTCCTGCAACAAGGCTAAATCTATACCAACAAAGCCACATTTTTTAATAGTGTTACTCCCTATGAACTTATGGGGGCAATTACATTCAAACTACCACTGTTCATTACTTTTAAATTCAGATTTATTCAGAAAGTACAGACTTGCCAAAGAGAATTAACCTAGAGTTCAATTGCAAATAGAGTTTCCCTCAGAAACCCACTGACTTCCCTGTCCCTGTTCATTAGCATCCTGCTCTTTTGTGCTCCCACCAGGATCACTTGTCAAGCATTGCTTCCAGCCTTCTCAGGCCTAACCATGGAACACCTCTGTATTCTTACTACCACTTATTATGGTTAATATTTAGGTGATTGCAGTTTTTACTGGTGTGAGAAAATATCTCATTATAGTTTTAACATACATGTCTTTGATTATTAGTAATGTTGGACAGCTATTAGCTATTGATATTTATACTTATCAAATATTTGGTATGTATTAAATATTTGTATTAGTTTCTGGTAAATAATATTTTGATTTCTGCTACCTACTTTTTGATTAGGTTACCTGTCTTGCTGCTTTTAAATTTTGTAGTTTTCTACATGTTTAGTATGCCATCCCCTTTTCATGCATGTAGTTAGCAAATATGTTCTCCCATATTTTGTATTATTTCTCCATTTTGATTTCCTTTGTTGTACAAAAGTTTTTTCAAGTTTTTTATGTTGTTTTAGTAATATAATACCCTTTATGTTTGAAGAGCTTCATTTTCATATATCAGGAAAGGAGAACCAAGTCATATTATTATCTTAAAGACTTACTATTCATAGTTGATTTGTAGTTTGGGGTGTTGTCCAAAATCTCTTGCTCATTCTATGGTTCTGACTTATTTCTAGCATGCTTTCTTTTGCAAATATTATATTTTGTAGCTTTATGTTTGAGACTTCTATCCAATTTTAGTTGGAGTGTGTGACTGTAAGAGAACTCTATTTATGGAACATCCCTTTGATACTCCTAGAACTAGCTGGCACACAGTTGGAGGCATTTTAATTGATTGATTTTTGGTAGAGCAGAGTCTGCTTTGGTGCTTCATCCTCTCCATTTCTGCCCCTCCAGTCTTTGTCTTTCCCTGTGAGTTCCCTGTGAGGTTTTGTAAGGCAGACTGTATGACCATATAGCTAGATTATCTTAATAGATAATAGAAGCAGAGGATCTTGAGCTCAGTTATCTCCTGCCCCGTAATTCCTGCTCTGTCTAAGACACATGACACAATTGGTGTGAGAGCCCACACTAAATAATACTTACTTGCCAGTCCATGTTTCAGAAAAAGTCAATTTGGAAAAAGTGTGAAGAAATTAGAACATATGAAATGATTGAATCAAAGAAAGGACTATGGGTCCTTTGCAGTTTCATTTATGGTATCTTCTTTCTTTCCTCATAATTTATTTTCAAGTCCCCATTAAGGTTATTTTCAAAAACAAGGATGCGTACTTGTATAAAGCTGGTGTAAAAGTTTGCTTAAGTGAAATAAAGGTGCAAGCAAAAAATTTTATGTTCACCTTAGCACTTTGGATCCTATATTATGCAGATAATGTGGAAATTCCTTTCTCAGTTTATTTGTGTATATACCTATCTATGCATATGTATAAGTTTTGTAAAGTACAGCTACTGCCACAGCGTTCTCTTTCCCTTGCATTCTTCTGTTGGATTTTATTATATATGTTATCTATAGATTTTTCTCATTTTTGTCAATTAGTGATAGTTTATACTTTTCTAAACAATGTACAGTGTATCTTGTTAAGTTATCAAAACAAAAATTAAATGTTTCTTTACATACTATAGACATGAAGTTTGGTTTGGAGTATTTAAATCAGTATTAAATAATAAGCCTCTGAAATCTCTAGGATAAATAAACTCATGTTCAGTATGTGAGACTGAAGCTATCTGTTATATTTCAGGATAAAAGCCCTGTCCACATTATTTTAGTCACCATTATCAAGAGTAGAAAAAAGATGCTACATAGGATTTTAGAATTTCATGCATTTAAGATCTTCTCCAGTTTGGTTGATTTATCATAGAGACAGTCATTTCAGTGACTTTTCCATTTAATTCATGACAGATCTAAGTAGTTGATATACAAGCACAAGCTATATTTCTTACTTAAGCTGTTCAAGAATAAGGCCACACACATTTGTTCCCCATCGCAGCTTTTAAAACCCATTAGCTTATAATTTTTGACAAGTTTTGCTGACTTAGAAATATACATCTCTTAAGTCATCATTTTTTTTAATGTCTATTACTCAATTCTTAAAAGTTTTCAGTTGTGTTCAATTTTATTCTAAATACTTTTTATAAATTACATTAATCTTTTTTACCATTACAAATTATTTTATTTCTTCTGCCAGGAAAAATAAATTTTTCTGTCTCACTTCAGATGATTACCAGGGAAGACAAAATCCCTTTAAATGAAGCGTTTTGAGAGTGGTTATGGCAACTCAGTGACTACAGAACATTAACCCAGGCTGCAGCTATGTTTTATTGAGTAAATATGTCCTGCATGTTGCTAGCAGGTTATACAGGGGAAACCAAGTAGGACTCAAAAGAAAATCCTGGCAATCCAGAAGCATTTTTCTGAAAAAAAAAAATAGGCATTTGTCTTTAGAATCATATTGGACACTTTTCAACATGCTACCAAGTTTTCATTTCTTAAGTTTTTTGTCACTGATTTTCACTATGCATCTGTGAAAATGACCCCATAGGCTGATGTATTTGAATGTTTGCTCCCTAGTTAGTGAAATTCCTTGAGAAGAATTGGGAGATGTGGCCTTGTAAGAGTAGATGTGTCCTTGTTGGAGGAGGTGAGTCACTGAGAGTGGGTTGAGTCTTCCCAAGCCCATGACAGGCCCATCTGACTTTCTCTATGCCTGCTGCCTGTGATCAGGATGTAAAACTCTCAGCTACTACTCCAATGCCATGCCTGTCTGCTTCCCACCATAGTAATCATGGACTAAAATATTAAGCATGCCCCCAATTAAATGTTTTCTTTCACAAGAGATATCTTGTTCATGATGTCTCTTTAGAGTAATAAAACAGTAATGGAGACAGCAGGGTTAGTGTTGGTACCCTTATAAAGATGAGCATGATGATATCATTCACAAAGATACTTTACAATCCTCCTCACACACAGATCTGTAAAGATAGATATTTTCAACATATGTATCACTATCAGACACTTTTTCCTAGTAGGCTACAATGACTGGTATTCTCTTTTCAGAATTTGTGTTATATTTCATATCAAACCTAGATAATACCTCTTCTTTGATTAAATGTAGTCATAGCACAGTGAGCATGAAGTACATTCAGGACAAGGGCAGCATTATATCCCTTCTGGTCCATGTTTCTTATCCCAAGACTAATCCCCTTAGAGAGCAGCTCATGTTATGTTTCTTTCGGTAGCACAGTTGGAGCTTTGTAGAGCTCACTTAACTTCCAAACACTGAGAGACAGAACAGAAAACAGACATCTGGGGAACTGCCAGACGTGACTGGCCAAATAGAAGCTTGTTGAAGATGTATAATCTAGTATCTAGGATTTGACTTATTCTCTTACAGGAGCGGGATTGGTAGTTGGTATGAGATTTTTAAAAAAATAAAATAAAATTTAAAAAATTGAGAGACTGGTATTTGTTCTACTTTTGGTGTGATCTGATCATTCACTGGCTGAGTGATTTCAATTACTTTTGCAAACAAAACCCTATGAGATGGGTTTTTGATCTTTTTCAGTCTAAAATAACTTGTTACATTAGAGTTGCTGGTAATTAAAATGGCTTCATATATACTGGATAAAATATTATTTTGGATAGTAATGTTTCTTTCTTTAAATTATTTTCTAGCCAAAAAATAATGCCAAACTATGTCAAAAATATATTTTAAAATTTGTTTAAATTTTGTTTAAAATACGATTTTTAAAAACTTTCTGTCATTAATATTCATCAGTTATTAGAGCACAGTAAATAAATTAACACCCATGGTTGTGATGTGAAGATATCACATCCTTGAAATTATGAGAAATATCCTCAAGACAAGTGAGCCAGTTTTCCTGCTATTCTCTTCTGGCCCCTCACAGCAGGAAGCTAGGGCAAGGGAGTCTGCTTCCCCAAGCCTGAGTGCAATGTATTTTACAGGTGACCTCAGGAATATCAGCATCTCATACAATTTAAGGATGATCCAGTGTTCAGCCTAAATACGTATTATAAATGTTATATAAGGATAAATAAAAATGGTTTCATTCTCCTATGACTCCACCTTAAGCTATCCACAGGAAGAGCTGCACCTTGTTTAGAGCAAACACTGTCTCTTGAATTCCTGTGCTGAGCCTGTCACAACATTCCTCAGTGTCAGGAAACCCTGATCTCTTATACATGCTGTCCCATGTAAATTTTATAAGGCTGGGGATTTTTGCCTTACTGCCTATCACATTGGAAGTTGTCAGTAAGTATGTTCAGCACATACTGAAGTGAATTAAGCCATTTTCTTTTTCTTCAAACAGGATTTTACTTTCAGCACTTCTGGGCATTTGCCCTCCCCAAGAGTTGCCCAGGTGCTCTCAAATTTAGATCCTGTTCTTTAAGGGTTTTTCTTTCTCAGTCATGTTGACCTTTGACTGCTTGGTTTATTGTTGATTATGTTGGTTTTGATGATTTTTGATGATTCTGTCTAGTAAGCTAATTTCAGGTGCTTAAATATGCTTTGTTTTTCATATCCCTTTGTCTCCTTTGTTTCTATCTTTCATCCTTTTCTACATATTCTCTTCTTTTAATCTTTCAACTCCTTCATTCTTCAAACAATTTCCACAGTCTCACCTTTTCCTGGATGCCTTCCAAGAAAAAATTTAAAATCCCTTTACCATCTTTAGTTTATAAACAGCTCTGGAGACTGTTTGGACTTGCCTTTAACTGCAGAAATGACTTAAATGTAGACTTCTATTATCCTAGACAGATATAAAGATTGCCAAGTTATAGAATTGCACATATTCTATTTTTAATTATATTCATTATCATGTACCTTAGAAATGACATGTATTATGCATTTCTATGTGATGTGTTTAATTGCTTTTTATTTTCTTTGATTCCTATTGAAATTAAGCACTTTCATAATTTTCATTAGTTTACTAAAACTGTCTCATATTTTTGTCTTTAACAGGTCATTGCTATAGTGATGGATATATTTACTGATGTGGATATTTTCAAAGAAATAGTGGAGGCATCAACTCAAGGGATATCTGTTTATATTTTACTTGATGAGTCCAATTTTAGTCATTTTCTAACTATGACTGAAAAACAAGGTTGTCAAATTCAACGTCTCAGGGTAAGAATTCATTTTTTCCTTCAAGTACTTTTGCTTCCTATTTTATTTTATTCAAATTTGAGTCATGTTAAGATAAATTAGCCAAACATATAAATAAAAGAAGAAGACAAAACAGTAAAAATAGAATAAGTACTGGAAAATTGAAAGACTTGTTTCTTCTGGAATGTGCTTCTTGATAGAGGATGTCTGGGCACTCTTTGAAGTTGCTACCAGGAATCGTTAGTGATTCTGTTTCACATAAACAACTTTGAAACCTCTGGTGAGTGATCCTATATGTGTTGCTTGGTCAAAGCATTTGAGTTAGTTTTTTCAGTTACATTTGACTTAGAAAAAGATTCCCATGCTATTATAATCAGAAAGTATTTCTCACAGTGAAATCTAATATTTATGAAACAATTCTGTGTAAACAGAACATGTCCATTTAAGCTGTGTTAAATATACGTTGAAATGGTTCTTGAGTATTTAATTTTAGGGAAATGTTGATTTTTTTTAAAATGTGTTTTAAAAGTATCTTTCAAATAAGTGTTTGGGGTGAGGTGCATGCCTGTATCTTAGCACTTGAGAGACAGATATATGTGAATCTCTGTGAATTTGCAGCCAGCCAGGTTTACAAAGCGAATTCCAGGACACCCAGAACTATTACATAGAGAAAGAGAAACCCTGTCCAAAAAAAAAAAAAAAAAAAAAAACCCAAAAAAACAACATAGATAAATGGTTTTCATGTGTTTACATTGTTATTTATTTTACCTTCTAAAATGTCTCATTTCTAAATATAATGTTATTTTATGTTTACATATAATTGTAGAACATTCGAGTACGGACAGTAAAAGGCCAAGATTATCTTTCAAAAACAGGAGCAAAATTCCATGGAAAAATGGAACAGAAATTTTTGCTAGTTGACTGCCAGAAAGTGATATATGGTTCTTACAGGTAAGAATATGGTGTTTATTATTTTTTTATTTAATTTTTAACAAAATTTATAGACCAGCCACAGTTTCCCTTCCCTCCCCTCACCCCACTCACCTCTCAGCTTTTGTCACCACCCCCATCCACTCCTCAGAGAGAATAAGGCCTCCACTGGGAAGTCAACAAAGTCTGGCATAACAAACTGAGGCAGGATCAAGCCCCTCCCCCCTATATCAGGGTTGAGCAAGGCATTCCTGTATAGAGGAATGGCTCCAAAAAACCAGTTCATGCACTAGGGATAAATCCTGGTCCTATTGCCAGAGACCCCACAAACTTCCCAGGCCACACAAGTGTCATCCACATTCACAGGGTCTAATTCAGTCCCATGAAGGTTCCTCAGCTGTCTGTCCAGAGTCAGTGAGCTCCCAGTAGCTCTAATCAGCTGTCTCTGTGGGTTTCCCCATTGCTCATATAATTATAATCTCTCCTCCCTCGCTCTTTGACTGAAACTGGTAGATTGCCGCAGTGCTTAGCTGTAGATTTCTGCATCTGCTTCTATCAGTTGCTGGATCAAGGTTCTATGATGATAAACAAATTGGACACCATGAAGAATATTGTGCTTATTTAAAGCATTTTCATTGATTCATATAAATTATTACTTTAATATTTTAGCAAAATCATTTTAGTCATATCTTAAAAATAAAAAAATAATAAAAAAAGAGGCTGGAAGGGTGCTCATCTCAGCACTTGTTACTCTTACAGACAATCTGAATTTGGTTCTAAGTTCCTAACCATCCTTAACAACAGCCCTGGTAGTGATCTAAGCCCTCTGCTGGCCTCTTGTAGAACTGCACACAAATTTATAAACACACATAGATATATACATTTAAAAATATTCTTTTTAAAATTTGAAAGATGATTCAGAATTTATAGCATAGAGATCTGGAATCTCTGGGCTTTGCAAATATCTTCATGGTCCTTAGGCTACTCACATGACTATGGATACTCCTGTAACTTGGCTTCCAGTGCTTCATCAAAACAGTAAGGGAGTTAGCTAACTAAAAAGGTACTTTAACACTCTGAAATAATAAAAGTGGACTTATTCCTACAAAAGTAATGTGCAATATGAATTCAGAGACAATCATTTTAGCCAGTTTAGATAATATATGTCTGTAATCTCAGAATGCAGAAGGATTACCAAAAGTTCAATACCCGCCTGATCTATGTAGTGAGTTTGAGTTTAGCTAGGGTTATATGAAGATGCTGTCTCAAATGCCAAAGAGAGGGCTAGAGTTATAGCTCATAAAGGTGTTTCTTTACAATTTTGATTCTTTGAGTTTGATCCCTAAGTATTGCCATGGTAGAACCATTGCAAACAAGTTATCTGCTGAGATCCACATATACTACATGCACAGGCACACATGGGTGCACTCACACACACATACACACACACACACACACACACACACATACACGCACACATTCACACGGAAGAAGAAATAAATGAATAAAATATAAAAAATAAATATCAGACACCTACAGAAACAAAGCAATGTAAAAAAGAAGAAGAAGAAGTTACTCAAAAAGAATAAAAGTTGTTTAGCACTTGGAAGAGTCTATCAGATGTTCCTGTAGAGTTTTCAGTATCTGAGAAAACCAGAACTGCAATCCTATCTTGGTCAGGCTGATCTGGAGTGTAGACATTGTCTAGTAATTGCTCAATAATGCCCAGTACAGCCTTATTTCTGAATGTGATACATAGTATATTTATATAAACAGGCAAATAAAGACTCCAACAAATGTTCCTAAAGCCCAGATCACGGAGTTCTTGTTGACTTATCATAGAAGACATTGGCATGACTCCAGAGAGCTGTAGAAGTGAACAGGCCAGAATAACAGTCTATGCTCTTTGATAAGTTTAAACAGCTAAAAAGAAATAACACCTTAAAGTCTTGAGCAAATGATTCAATTTGCACTTTCCTTTGTTTATATAAAACTAGAGTGATCATGAAACACCCTATATGCCATTTCTGTTCAATTTCTTCTCCCAAACAATAATATTAGCTATTATTTTGGGACTGTCTTTTCATTGTTATGTTCTGTTTGTGTTTGCTAGAGGCTCTGGGAGCTCCCTTCCTTTAAAGCTGTTTGGAGTTCCAACTGAAAACATGTAAAGACCAGAAATCACAACGAGTACTTGAAATTAATGAGTCATTTTAAAGTCTTGTTATCTATGGATGTTTGTTCAGACACACTTAGTTTTAGAGAGTTTTTAATTGAGTTTTTAATTAAGATAGAGTTTACTTTCCTTATACATGGTGTTTCTTATTGAAGTACATCACAATTGTTCTTTCTGTTTTTACCCGTTGGCCTGATGCTTACCAATATTTTCAATACTAAACTTACCTCTTTGTTGCTACTACTAGATATTGATAGTTAAATGTTGTGATGCCTGGAACTGAGCTACTTAGGTTGATATAGGAAATAAATAAGTTTTTTTTTAAAAAAAAAAAAAAAAGAAAAGATTAAACCAAAACATTCTAAACCTAATCTAGAAAGTCCCTCTAATCCTAGGCCATTAGGAGGAGAAGATAATATGGAGTTTCTAAGAGCATAGAATATTATGGTTCATCTAAACCTATTTCTAATAACTCCATCCTCTGTACTATTTCAAAATCATTTTAAATACACTTCTTTTAGAAATTGTTAACTGTGAGTCATTGTGACTTTTGTTTTGTTTTGCTTGTATCATTTGTTGTCCAGGGAACTGTTACATAGTATACACTCAAGTATATTTTTTACATGGAATGTTTCCTGTCTGTACCCTCACACTCCCTTAAATTATTCTTCGCATTCCTGTTCATTTCCCTAAATGATTTTTTATTTCTTTTACTTTTTGAGATTAAAAGAAAATTGCATCATTTTTCCCTTCCTTTTCCTCCTCTCATTCTCTCCTATACACTCTTTCTTGCTCCTTTTCAAATTCATGGCCCATTTTAAAAAATTAGTTGTTGATATATATATATATATATATGTGTGTGTGTGTGTGTGTGTGTGTGTGTGTGTGTATCTACATATATATTCCTAACTATATAACTACTACCCACTCAGTCTATACAACATTTTTTGTATGTGTGTTTTCAGGCTGAAATTGCATAACCAGTGGTATGCTCTTCTCTGGGGAAGGCTGTTTTGCTCTTGCATTCCTTAGTTACCTGTAGTACTTTGTGTAGGGTTGAAGCCTCATAGACTTTCCCTCATTTACTTTAGCATGTGAGTTGTTGATCTTGTTCACCTCCCCCTACACCAAGTTCAGGGCCCTAGGTGAGCAGTAAGGATGCTTAACCACTAAGCCATCTCTCCTGACCTTCTTAGCTGAGTTTCATATTATAAAAAATATTTCAAAAGTTCTTGCATAATAGTTATGAACCACTTTGATCAAAACCCATTTTCTTTTATTTAGGGGAGGGAGCTTCAATTCCTTATACTACAATGTATCATTTTTTTTCAATGATAAAAAAATGGGCACTCCTGTATTTGTTTTCTCCTTGTCTGCTTCCAATTCCTCTTTCCTCTCCATTTTTTCTTTAAAGGCATTTACTTTATTGCCTTGGCTGCCTGTGAACTGACTAGGTTTCCCTCAAATTCCCAATTTTCTAAATCTTGCTTGGCAAATATTTACAAGTGTGTCTCACCATACTCAGCTGAAAATATCTTTTTTAACTGATAACCACCCTCATGAAAGCCATTGGGCTATAAAGTCTCATTATTTGTAGAGATGCATAGAATTTGTAGTCTTCACAGTCACATCTGCAGCAGCTCACATAATGATGGCTTAACAGGCAAATCCAAGCATTTAATATATAAAACACACATATTTTGTAGTTAATGAATATAAACAATATTTTGAATTTGATATTATCACTTAAAATTGTAAGGGGTATTTTGAAGATATGTATAAGGTATTTTAAATAAACTCAGAAATTTTTTGTTTGTTATAGACAAGGTACCAACATGAGATCCTTCTCCATTTGCCTGCCGACTGCTGGGCTTACAAATGTGAGCCTCTAAGCCTCATCTAAAAAGATTTACTGCAGTCTCCTACCTTTTAAATATTATACCCTCTTTAAAATTTTCAAGACGTTCATGAAAGTTAGTGTCTCCAAGTTGTCATTTTTAATCAGTTAGAAGGATGGTCATAGTTGAGATTCATGCTACAACCAATCTATTCTCACTACTTGAATCCAATGAATTTTATGTTTTAACCTCTGGCCACAAATCCAGCTTTTTAACTCACTTTTGATATGTGAATTAATAACTACACTCCAACAGTTTATGACTGATGTATGATGTCCTGCTATAAGGAGAGGAGTTGTTTTTAACCCAAGTAAATATATATGTAGTATGTTTTCAAAATGTAAATAATATTAAGGAAATGCAGTCCAAAGTATAATTGCTATTTTCTACATTTGCCTGCTCTTGGTCTTGGCCTCAAGATGCTGGTACTCGCTTTTCCCATCTAGGTATTCTGATACTTATTTCAATACCTAAATAATCTCACTAGACTGATTTTTCAGTTCATGAATTTCTGTTACTCTCTCTTCCTGTTTTATTATGACTGAGGAATTTTACCCACCCACCTGTGTCTACTTTCCTTTCTTATCCCCATTCTTCTAGGAGTGTATTATCACAAATTTCTACTACACCAACAATCCAGGTTTTTATTATTGAATCTTGGTCAAAACAGCATGGGTGAAGGGTTTCATTTCCTACCACAAAATTAATAGGCATTTTATTCTTGTTTCATGTGTGTGCACATGTGTTAGCAAGTTAAGTGCAGCTGCATTTGTAAACTGAAAGATAACCTCAGAAACTTTCCTCCAGTGTCGTCCCTTTTTGTGTCTTGTGTGTGTGTGTGTGTGTGTGTGTCTGTGTCTGTGTATCTGTGTGTGTGCCTCTGTGTATATATGTGTGTCTTTGTGTGCCTCTGTGTGTGCGTGTGTGTGTGTGTGTGTGTGTGTGTGTGTGTGTATCTGTGTGTGTGCCTCTGTGTATATGTGTGTCTTTGTGTGCCTCTGTGTGTGTGCGTGTGCGTGTGCGTGTGTGTGTGTGTGTGTGTGTGCATTGAGATAGCATATCTCATTGGCCTGGGAGTCACACTAGTAGTCAGTCTGTCTCACTCCCCAGTGCTTTCCAATATGCTTGGTTTTTTGTTTGTTTGGTTGTGTTTTTTGCTGTTTGTTTGCTTGTTTTGTTTGCTTGCTTGTTTGTTTCCCCCATTCATTGACTTCTTCTCTATTTAGTGCTCTTGTTTTACAGTTTTCAGCACAAGAGTGACTTTTCCAAATGCTCAGTTACTGATGACAATATGTTACATGCAATCTAGGCTAGCAGGGCCTATGCCAGGAGCCCAGACTCAGGTCCCAGCATAGTCCACATTTCTGGTGCTTTGATCCATGTTTGCCTAAATCCCATTTTCTTTCTCTCTCTTCCTGGGTTACTTGTTTAAAGCTCAGCTTGAGGTAGAAATTTCTAACTTTCCTTGTGCTGTTGATTTTCCTCCACTATAAACAGAATAAATACTTTGATAATTCACATCTTCCTCTCCTTGTTAAGACTTGATTTGGGTTTAAAGATGGTTTGTCCTGGAAACTCTTTTATAGACACTGAGAATGTATTTTCTGCTTTACTAGACATTCTAAATGTTTCTGTTATATTCTGTTGTTAAGAATTGTTTTACAACTGTCTATTTATACATCCATTATTGAGAGCAGCTACTATTTATTATATTTTAATCACCCTCTTTCAATTCTGTCATAATTTGCTTAATATACTTCAAAGACCTGATGCATAAATACAATTATAATGAATGATGATATTTATTCATTAATTATTAATGAGTGTAATTGTGTTTTTAACCAACACGATCTTTCTTAAGTAAATGGATCCTTTTATCTTGATATGATGTCTATCTTTCATAGCATTTCAAACTTCAAAGGCTTCTCTGATTCCATGATGCTGTTTGTCATTATCTCAGCCGTCATTTTCAAGATACTGCTTTTCTTTGTCTTTTGCTTTCAGCTCCTATTTGCTCTTAGATCTGAAAGGAGTCTTGAAGACAGGCAATGTTTGAATCTGGAATTTTTATCCATTCATTTGATTTATGTCTTTTGGTTGGAGAGTTAGAACTGATTCCTAACAAGAAAGTAAACTTTGCTATTGCTGTTTTGGGGCAAGCTGGACCTCCTTGACCTTATTACTGCCTTTTTTTTTGACATCTTTGTAGGGATGTATTTTGATTCTCTTCTCCTTTCTCTTCTCATGTCCTGTAGCGACTTGCCCTTTGTTTTGTTTCATTTTGAGACAGGATTTCAATTTGTAGCCTAGGCAGTCCTGGAGTTCATGGAACTCCTTCTGCCACCGCCTCCTAAATACTAAGGTTCCCCAGTGTAACCAACCACCAGAAATGGAGTATGGCATTTTGAGATTCTGGTTAAATGGTTCATCATTATTGGCACTCAACCTATGCAAACACTATCTGATACAGTTTCCACTTCATCATTAGTTTGGATCTTTCTCTTTTAATGCATTGGGTTATTGTTTACAATCTGTGACTTTTCTTGTTCCAATTGCTATCTTTTAAACAGTGTATAAAGATGATACCAATATTTTTATTAATTTTTGGCCAGTACATTTAAGAAATGTTTATATTTATATTTGTTTTCTCTATATAAATAGCACATTTTTATATAAGTATTACTTACATAAATATTATATTTATTCAGTATAGAGTATTAGTCTGGCTTTGTTTTCCAATAAACACCAGTGTGTCATAAATATTCTTTGATATAAGGAATATTACCAATTTCTTTTTAAATTGTTAAATTGTGACTCTTTCTATTTAATTTGCCCAAAGGCCAAATTCAAAAATTTGTATGAAATTTCAAGATTTCCCTCATTTCTAAACTATGTAGGAAAAAACTGAAAGGTATATAAAGTACTGTGAAATCATTATAACATTTTAGAAATATTATACTATTTTTAGAAATTCTGATTGGCATTTTAAATAACATGTTTTATGAGGAGCATTAGACTGAGTATAGTGAAGCCTGCCCTTCCATGACTGAGGCAGCTGCCCACAATTGCTCTATTTATGGCTCTGTGCATCCCAGATTGCATAGAGTAACCCATAGAGATAAGAATCGAAGAACCTGAGGTTCAAACTCCATGCAATAACACAGATCTGTGCATTATGACATGTTAGAGCATTGCCACATTGATGCTATTCATGCCTTCCATGTAAACATGAGCAAAGTAGGCATCATGAGGATACGGCTTTGCGGAAGCCAACCAAATTTCTAGTGTTTTATTCTATCCTGGCTTTTTCCACATCCCACTGAATGGGAATATGTGAATTATAATGTTTTTAACTCCATAAAATCTTGGTGGATGTAGATACAAAATATACAACTATTTTTCTTTCAGCTTTTGGAAAATAGTATAAATGTTTTTGAATGGACTTAAAACCAGATGTCAAATTGCCTTGCTACTTAAGAGTATATATATTGCAAACCAAGAAAAACAAAGACAAAAATTCTTTTGCCATTTTGAAAATGACATTTACAGTAGAAATGTTTGGCATCATTAATCTTTGATCAAAACTAAGTTTCTCATTTTTTCTTTTGTTTTCAGCTACATGTGGTCATTTGAAAAAGCTCATCTCAGCATGGTTCAGATAATCACTGGGCACCTTGTAGAGTTATTTGATGAAGAATTTCGAACACTCTATGCCAGGTCCTGTGTCCCAAGTTCTTTTGCTCAGGAAGAATCAGCAAGGGTAAAGCAAGGCAAAGCTCTCTGGGAGAATGGCATTTACCAGCGGTCCATGTCTTCCTTAGCTTCTGTTTCCAGCCAAAGAAACCTTTTTGGCAGACAAGACCAAATTCATAAAATAGATACTAATTACTTCAAAGGCAGAGGGATATATGCCTTCAATGAACATGACAAACACAGCATGAGGAATCATGGATACAAGCCTCATTTTGTTCCAAACTTTAATGGTCCAAATAAAATCCGTCACTTTCAACCCAGTCAAATCAATGAAAACTGGAAAAGGCATAGTTATGCTGGGGAACAGCCAGAAACAACACCATACCTGATGCTCAACAGAGCTCTGAATCGAATTAATAATGCTCCTGGACACTGGAGAATGCCTTCAGACAGTCTCAGTGTGGCATCCTCATTACGGGGAGGACAGGCAAGCCAAAAAAATGTACCTGCACAGAGTTTTGCTGACCGGCTTGCCCAAAGGAAAACAACAAATCTTGCAGAAAGGAATTCAAATGTGCGGAGGTCATTTAATGGGACAGATAATCATATCCGCTCTTTACAGCAACGGATGCCAACTCTGGAGAATACCACAAAGGCTTTCCTTCAAAGTTGGAGGATTGACTCCTACTTAAATAATCCAGAAGCCCCACCTGATTCAAATGGCTCAACCCTGGGTGACAGATTTGAAGGCTATGATAATCCAGAAAACATGAAAGCCAATGCACTCTATACTCATTCAAGGTTTCGTTCCTCATTTGTGTTTAAACCAACCTTACCTGAACAAAAAGAAGTCAACAGTTGTACAACTGGCTCATCAAATTCCACCATCATTGGTTCTCAAGGAAGCGATACACCTAGGGAGGTCCCAGATAGATCCACAGATGCACCACCCTTGGCAGAAAAACCCTTGCCTGAACCAATCCTCACACTCCCAACACAGTCTGAGGTACCAAAAATACAAAGCTTGCAGTTACCCGAAAAGCAACCAGCAGTCTTGAACCAAACAATAAATGGTCGAGCAGAATTAAACAACTGTATATACACAAACCTGTGTGCAAATAAGCAGATGGAGAACATAAAAAACCAGCAGAGTGAGAATCTGCTCAAAAGGCGAAGTTTCCCATCCTTTGACCACTCAAAAGTCAATTTGGATCATGGAAATAGTAGGAATTATGTATATAGTACCCTTACCAGAAATCGGATTAGACAACCAGAAAAACCCAAGGAGGATGTGCTGAAGAGTTCTAAAAGCATGCACAATGTGACCCACAGCTCAGAGGAGGAAGAAGACACTATCAGGAGACACCCTCCAAGTAGCTCGGCCACTAAATCTATTTCCATTGCTGCTTTGCTTGATATGAATAAAGAGGAACCCAACAAAGAACTTACTTCTAAAAAGGAAGTTAAAGGCTCACCAAGTTTTTTGAAAAAGGGGTCTCAGAAGTTAAGGTCCTTACTTAGTCTCACTCCAGAAAAGAAAGAGAACCTATCTAAGAACAAGGCAGCCGCATTTTATAGAATGTGTAGTAGCTCTGACACTTTGGTTTCTGAGGATGAAGAGAATCAGAAGCCCAAAAAATCTGAGTCCAGAGTTGATTCCTCTCCCAGAAGAAAGCGTTCCTCCTCATCAAATTCTCAAGGCAGCATCTACAAGAGCAAGGAGGACATAGCAGTTAGCACGTCTCCAGGGATAAATTCCCCAGCAGAGCAAAGTAGGAGAATAGCACCTTCTCCAGTTCTTGTTGAAAGAAGGCTTTCAGAAAGAGCAGGAGATGCCTCTGCCCCAAGATTTAACACTGAACAGATCCAATACCGTGATTCAAAGGAGATCAGCACAGTCATTGCCCCTCAAAGACGGCCAACCTCTTCTCCGGTGCTAAAGTCTGGTGAGCTCCTTCGATCTCATTCAACCAACCAGCGAGTTTACAGCCGATTTGAGCCATTTTGTAAGATTGAGAGCTCTATTCAGCCAGCGAGCAGCATAACAAATACACTTGTCACCCGTCCTGAAGTCAAATCCACAGCTACGGGCAGCAGTTATGGCCGGTCCAGCCCGATGCTGAATTACAAGACTGGTGCTTATCATACATACTCCCCCAATGAAAACAAGTTCCGAGGATTTATGCAAAAGTTTGGAAACTTCATACACAAAAACAAGTGAAATACTTTTATTTCAAATTGCAATTGAAATATAAAATGAATGTGACTGGAAATATTTATCCAAAGAACACTGCACAGATTTTTGTACCATGTACTTCTGTATTAGATTGGAGGAATGTGTAGTAAAGTTAATGTTTTATGATAAAATTAGTTTACTTTGTTAGCCTACAAAGGACTATCCCAGCAAACACATTAAAAGTTTGGTTTTGAATAGAAATAGCTTAGAGAGAGAGAGAGAGAGAGAGAGAGAGAGAGAGAGAGAGAGAGAGAGAGAGAGAGAGAGAGAGAGAGAGAGAGAAAAGATTCATTGTTTTCTATCAACTAAAAATCTTAAGTGTTCAATTAGAAGAAACTTCTTCAGTGAAGAGACAGACATTTAGATTTTTGATCATTCATTCCAAAGTCTTCACTTAAAAACACTTCATATTACTTATCACTGGTGCTTTGCAATATACTTCACAATATTTTTTCATATTTTCAGAACTATAAGGAATAATAACAAAGCCAATTTTGTTGACAAAGTAGGGTAACTTGATATGTTTTATCGGTTGATTATCTTTTCTGTCTGCAGTATCATTTGAATTTTGTGGGCCAGCAATGTGTTTTATTGAGCCTGAAGTGTGTTTGCACTGATATGCATCAGCTTTAAGCATCAGCCTTTTATAGTACAGACAGACACACAGGCTTGATTTTCTAACTGTACAGTGTTCTGCTTTGCACATTCTCGTCACCTGTCCCATTTTTATAGTCATGACATAATTAAAACTTAAAGTAAGGAAACACAATATGTGAACCCTCACCTTCAATCTATAAAACATTCTAAAACTGTAAGAGTCTACTGAATCTTGTATTAGATTGTCATGCCAAATGTAGAATTTTTTTTAGATTATTCACATTTTTAGAGTTTGAGTTGAATGTGGTGTGGGTTTTTACATTTGGGTTTAATAAAGATTAGATGTGGCATTGAAAACCAGAACTATTTTCTCATTATTGTATAATCAGGCTGGCTTAGCTTGATGGCTATATTAAGATCATAAGATACCATTTGTCTTTTTGTTTTGTTTTATCTTTGATTTTTCAAGACAGGGTTTCTCTGAGTAGCTCTGGAGCCTGTCCCAAGACTTGCTCTGTAGACTAGACTGGCCTTGAACTCATGGAGATCTACCTGTCTCTGCCTCCAGTGCTGGGATTAAAGGTGTACACCACCACTGCCCTGCTCCATTTGCCATTCTTAAAGAACAAAAAGCTTCCTGTTTATTGCAGAAATTTAAACATGGATTTATTTTATGTTCAACATGTAGGATTCAAGAAGCAAAAGATAGTGTGAGAAGTTTAATTTTTTTGAGACAGGTTTTCTCTATGTAATTGTCCTGGCTGTCCTAAAACTTACTTTGCAGAATAAGCTGGCCTTATACTCACAGAGATCTGCCTGCCTCTGCCTCCCAGATGTTGGAATTGAAGGGATACACCACCACCACCCTGCTCCAAATATCTTATTTATTATTTTCAAGGTTGCTAAGCAGAACACTATATTATTTTTGAATGTAATATTTCATTGATACTATCAAATATCAATTTCTGTGTTGTTGAAATAATTTACCTGAGAAGAATCCTGATAGGAGAGACTATGGAATGGATCACCCAGCATTTCCTGAGCATATAACTAAAACCAGGTCATGCCTTACACATATGTTTCATCACATGTTCATGACAACATTGCCATGGTTATTGATAAATTAAGTTTTATGTGAGACTTAGATATAATGTTCCTAGACACATAATTAATACATAATGGTTCTAAATTGCAATGTTTCCATCATAAGCATTAGCATTCTGTCCCAATTGGTTCAATGTGTGCCCTATGAGAATTGAAGAAAACATTTGCTTCCTAACCAGGAATCAGCCAGGAAAAGTTTAATTGAATTTCACCTAACAACAGAGCACACTGGGATTAAATGACTATAGTAGACAAAGTTAGAAGAGAAAGAGGAGAGTTAGTTCTGAGGGACATTGGCAAGGGCAGTTTTAACTGCTTTGTGCCATTTTGATATCCTGGTTGGCCTCTAGCAATGAGAGAAAAAGAGAGGGTACCATAGTGAGTGGTAATATTTGGGTTTTGAAGAAGAAAAAAATCTGGAGGGGAAGATAGGTGGCGAAAGGACCCTGAGAGTAAACATTTATAATGATGTTAGGGAGAACATCTATTTAAATACAACTAAACTTCACAGAGATTGATGTACTTTTCAAGATGTACATGGCACTGGATACTGCACATGGGGTTTCAGCACACAGCCCATGAAGTAAGTAGTCAGAAGTTTCTGTCCCCCTAGCAACTCTCAAATACCCAGCAGCTGCTTCCCAAATAATTGAATTGGAGGTTTAATGGTATAGTAAATGCTGGGCCAGTAGTACAGACTTATTACTAACTAGCTCTTACACTTAAATTAGCCCATAATTTTTATATTTGTTTAGCTACATGACTTTGTACCTTTTCTCAGTGCAGCATTCTCATCTTCATCTCTCTGCATCTGGATGGCAACTACATCTCTGCCTTTCCTCTTCCCCGGAATTCTCCTCGTCTGGTTGCCTCACCTCTACTTCCTGCCTGGCTACTCACCAATCAACATTTTATTAAACCAATGTGAGCAACAAATCTCTACAGTGTACAAGAGCATTATCTCACAGCACTGTGTTTTAGTACAGCATTCTGTGTCTGGTGACTGCTTGTCTGCTTGGTTTGAGAACCTGCTTTGGAAGTGGTAATAATAACCTCAATCTTTTGCTCATTCATTATAAACTGCAGAAATATGCTAGTACCTATAGAGGAATAATGTATTATGACTAACAATACAGAATAGATATTCAGTTTCACCTCATTACAAAAGTAGCTTTATACCCTACCATTGTAATTGAGAAAATTTCCAAGTTTTTCAGTTTTGGTCTGATTCTATCAGAAATATAAACATGATGACCTTGAAATCGTCAACACTAATACTAATATAAAAATAGAATTCTAAGACAACCTTTTTCTCATCATGAGAAAGGAGTCAATTCATAATAACTTTGACTTAAAAACTACTTTTGGAATCCATATTTCCTTATCAGACCAGAGGAAAAGTTCATATACAAAATTTCTAATACTGTAACTTCCATAATTTCTAAAAATATGGTTGGCTTGTAGAAACATCCTCTTAACTTGTCATTGGGATCTTCAATGGGAATGGGGAGTGAAAAGCACTTTGTTCCATCTGCCTGATGGGTAATTTAGGTGTTTGTATGGCAGATTTGGTCTCTTCAGTCTATTTTCTCTGATTATCTCCCTTCTAATGTCTTCCTTAATGTATGAATGTGAACATAGTTTTCCAAAATGTCTTCACTGAGAAACTCCCCACAGTTAAGACTGAGAATACATATAATACTTCAAAAAACAAAACAAAACAAAACAAAAAAACTAGTTGTTACAGCTTTCACTAGATATTGTCCAGGTTTGGTAGATATAATTTCAATTGTGCATTTTTTCTCCTTTACTTCCCATATTAATATTCGTGGAAGATGTTAGATGTATTTGATATTAAACCTTGGCAATCACTTTTCCCCTCTACATAGAACCTTAGTTACTAAGCAGAAACACAAGGAACTGAGTATGATCCCTAAGTGGTTCTTGGCAGATAACATAATAGCACAGGGGATACTTATCTTAATGTGCTTATATCCTTCTACTTCAGTGGCATAGCAGACCTGTCCATGGCGGGTTGAAGTACATGTTGTCAGTCTTTGCTTGTGAATAAATAAACAAGAGCTGAATTTTCGATGCATTCAGTTTCACTTTACTCAAGAGCTATCACTGTGCCACTATTATTCCTCAGATATTTCTGTTTAATGAATATCTGTTGATTCTTAATGTCCCTTTAGCTAAGGGGTTTAAAGTTGAATCATTGATTTTTATTAACTGAACTCATGAGTAATGTGCGATTATGTTTATAACTTACAGTTTCAGTTTGGTCTGGTATATTTTTAAAATGTAATGGATTTATGAACAAATCAGCTTATTAACTTTTATATACATACAATATTATAAAGAAATATTCTCCCAAATTAACTTTCTGATTAATAAATAAATATTAAATAATTTTGTATAAATAATATATTGTTGAGTTTTTAATCATTATACTCTCTTTATTCAAGTATACTCTTTCAAAATTATAATCAGGGATTTAGATAATAATTTCCTAAAAGCATTTCTCAGGAGCCAAGGAGATAGATCAGTGGATAAAGCCTTTAATGCACAAAAAAGTGAGGGACAAAGTTGAAATTCCTACTACCCACATAAAAGCCCGAAGGGTATATAGGTATGTCTGTAATCCCAAAACAGGGGGAAAAGAAAATGTAGGAGGGATCCATCAACAACCTGGATAGCTGGACTTGTGCAAATGATGAGCTCTAAACTCCAGGAAAGGCTCTGCCTCAGTAAATGAATCCAAGAGTGATCTACAAGACATGATGTCAACATCTGGCCTCTGCATGCACATACATCATCCCTTGTGCACACATACACATCTACAAACACTAACTCATATACATGCAAAACAACAATATGATTCTCAACTTTAAAATATCTAAAATACATTTGATAAGCACATCTTCCCTATAACATTTTATCTTTAATTGATACACAATAACTACTTTTCACTTTATATGTTCATTTGGCTAACAATGGGCCATGTACATGTGTGCTATTGAACATGCAGCTAAGACTCCTATTGTCTAATATTTACAAATACTTTTCCTATGTATAAATGTTCTAAACACCAAAGTGACTGTGTACAGAGACCCATAGCCCTCAGTACTGTGAGATGCCATACAGATTTATAGCCTAAAATCTATAGGCTATGCCAGGAGTCTAAGTTCATTAAAACAATCTTATAGTAATGAAATACTCTAAATGCATTGCTAGCATGTATCTCCTTGGCTACAAGATGCACAATTCATTCTCTTTATTTTTGTTTTTACTGGAAGAGTTACTTTAAGTAAATTTTACTGTAAATTCATAGACTTTTTAAAAGAAGTTTTGTAGTTTACTTTTACATATATTATTAATATTTGGTTCAGATAAAACATTCTACAAATGTATTTGTATTATAGCATTAAACAATCTATAATCTGGAAAATACTTAAAACTCAAAATTGCATAGGTGGAAAAAATGATGTATCAGATTATGAAATACTTTAAGCCTATGTACTATAAGTAAAGGTTGTACTATGTTAAAGGTAAATGTAAGTTGTAGTTACTAAAGTATAATGATAAAGACAAATTACTCACAAATGCTAGGATCTGAATAATCTCCACTCAGAAGCACAAACACTGGCTTTACCCTCATATCTAACCTCAAGAATATTTCAAATATGCTGAATTGTTTTGAAGAGTCTAACCAAGGCCATCTGGAAGTGTCTAGAGATTAAACGTTTTGTGGTTGGGTTAGTGTTCAATTTTCTCTTTTGGTAGCATGCCAAGCACCTTCCCATAGAAAAGACATTAGAACGTAAGGGTGAAGGATATATGTTCAACAAGTTTTGTGGGTGTTGTCTTTAACACCTTGCTGTCAGTTCTTGGAGAACAATCTACTGTCTTTTCAACAGCCTGGGCTGTTTGCAGATTTCTATGGGACCCCTTGGGCAAAAAACCCAATTGGATTTAACCCAGTCCTGATACTGAAAGCTTCAGTTGGTGACAAGATGATCAGTTGAGATTCCATCTCCCTCATTATTGGGAGACCTCAATAGGATTGTCTTCAAAAATTTTAGGAAGCTTTCATTGCACTAGGTTTCCACACTACCTTTCAAATGCCCCTCTGTTCTGTCTCTTCCTGCATTTCCTTCTTCAACCCCATCTCATCTTCTTCCTCCACCTGATTCTTCTATTTCCATCCCCTCCACTCCAAGTTTATCCATAAAATATTCTTTTCTGGGGGGAATCTGACAGATAACCAACCTCAAAAATGTCATACTTCTGTTCAGATAATACAAGATTTTTTTTAAGTTGTGACAGCCAAGTTCTGTTAGAGTATGCAAAACTATTAGTTACAAATACTTACACAATAGGTTTATTTTGACTCATTCAAAATGTTGTAAGGCACTCTCTAGAATTAGCCAGTCTCTAGTAATACAGAGCCACTTATAAGTCAGGTTTTTCAAACTTGTCCAACAAACCTCTGTTCTGACCTAGACATTATCTTGGTTTTATGTCTTCCTATGTCAATGGAATAAACTAAGGATTTAATTCAATGTGCACATTATTAAATTTTTACTCAAGTTTTAAATAGTATCTTCCACACTATAGAACTTAGTATTCAAAGATCTTACAACATTTTAGTGGAAATAATTCAAACATATAAGAATAATGCAAAAATGAAGAAACTATAACAATACCCATGCTTAGATGTTTATTTTTCATGTCTCTTATTTATTAAATGCAGTAATGTGTATAAATACCTGTCACATCACTATAAATATATAAAGTTTGTCCCTATCAGGAACTTAGCAGAAAATATTTTTTCACTATACTATTATTGATTTGCTCAGTTAATTTAGGTTTGAAACTCCAACTAAATTGAAAGTAAATGAAATGAGTGATGAGTGCATGGTATTCAACATTATCATTAATCTGAATATCAAAAAGAACTTTCCTGTCTGCAGTTGACACTACCCCAGAAGGCCTAATTTGTTGCATGGAAAATAAAATATTGTTGGTAAATAAAACTACTTAGAAATACAGAATATCATTCAATTAAAAATTAGGAAAAGTCTATACAATAAAATCCAAGGAATGAATTTGAATATCCAGAGAAGCTACAGAAGCCAAAGTTACTCTGTAGTTACAAAGTTATGTACTCAGAATGTGAAAAAAAGGATGACCAGCAAAATAAGCAAAATTGCCGAGGAATATACTCAGAACAGAGGATAGAAATAATGTACATCCTAGACTTATATTTATGGCAAGGTGAAAAATATTTAGATAATTCAAGTTATTTCTTTGAGCCATGTAGTTTTTAAAAAAATTGTATTTTGTTCAAATATATAAACTTGGTAAAATATATTGTTATGTATTGTCCTTCTGAGGTCATACTTTGTTCTTTGTCTCTTTAGACCAATTTTTATAAAACTCATCTCAGTTTACTACTTTATGACAAGAGTCATATAGCAACATTAGAGCAACACCATGGTGAATTTTTAATGTTTAGGAGCTTGTGAGATGGTTAATATTTAATATAAATCATAGACAAATTATACTGTAGGCATTTGACAAGTCACAGATTAATACATGAATTATCCCATTATATAGGATAATGTTTGAAAATAAACCTAAAACAATGTGCATTTTTATTGTTAACAGACTTCAAAATAATTTTAAGGACAGAGAACGAAGTAAAAACTTTGAGCCCTCACAAATCAACCACCTACTAACTCATTGATAAAACTCTTGCTGGAAAGTCTTTTTTTACTCTGGTATTTCATTAGAGAAAAAATAGAAACAATGTCAGAGGCAGCATCTGTTTTTATTATGTATCTCTAAACTCTAAGGACTTTTTCCCAATGAATATACAATATGATTTTATCATTGGGTCATCAAAATAAAAAATGATTATTTTGTTTGTTTATGATCACTAGCCATAATGAACTTAAGAAAAACTTAAGTTTCTCAAATTACATGCAGAAATTGACTTGACTTTAGCCATGAGAAATTCCTAAATAGTTTTTGGAAGAGAGTATAGAATAGCAGTGTGATCAGTTCTGAGGCTAGAATCAATTTTTCTTCCCACAGCAACTAAGTACACAGAAACTAGTATGTCTTTCAAATGTCTTTGAATGTTACTTATTTACTATTTTATATGAATGTTTTTCCCTTTATGTATGCCTTTGCATCACATGTACTTAGTAGCTGTAGAGGCTAGATGAGGGTATGGATCCCCTGGGACTGAAGGTACAAATGGTTGTGAATTTCACTGTGTGTGCTAAGAATTTAACCTAAGTCTTCTGGGAGAGCAGCCAGTGTTCTTAAGCACTGAGCCATCTCTACAGCCCCCTTCTAGACTTTTAGTCTTTGCACAAATGTGTGTATTTTTGGCACATTGCTGCTCTTGGGTTTTCCTCTTTTGCTGTAGCATCATGAGGCCAATTTCTAGGAATAATTGTTTCACACATCATAGAATTCATTTGTTTGCTGGCATTAAATCTCTGTTATTGGCTAGATACATGAGATGTAGTCAGTACCTTTCCTCCAGGAGTCAGAAAACAACTATGCCTTGTGAAAAGTCAGAGTGAAGGTACCATGTGCAGAGAAGATACAAGAGAGAAGACACTCAAGTCTGGAAAATACATTTTTACACAAAGAAGATTGTGGTTTGCCCTTGGCATTTATGGGAATGCAAAGGAGAAGGAGAAAATTATTAGATGTGAGGTTTCAGGGCAAATAATGAGGGAACTTATGCCAGAAGCCAAAGTTTACACTTCATCTTGAATGCCCAAAGGAATATGACAACTTTTATTTATGGAATGACCTTCAAAATTGTGGAGGCAAACTAAATCTCAGGAAGTGCTTCTAATGGTAGAGGAGAAGGAATTGCAAATATACCAAGGCCTTCTTAATGGGCAATAAAATAATACATTCACACTGCAAGATGACTATGAATGAGAACCATAATTAATGCAAAATTGGAATAAAATTGATAGATATATGTATCTATCATTTTACTTCTGTTGGCACATAATAGTTGCACATATTTCTTTGATGTTTATTTTATGTCAATATTGCATAATAACCAAGGTGAATATAGTTGACAGCAATGACCATGCATTGTATGTCATCTTTTGAAAAGAGGTTAATTTCAGTTAATTTAAAGACTACTAGCTTTGAAAACCGCGTAATGTTTTCAATTGACATAGGGCACATATAGAGTGAGGTAGTTGTGTCCCTTTGAAGGTGACAAAGGTATCACTACATCTTGGAGTTTCAGTAGCCACTAATGGCCACTGAAAAGTAAGACAGGTGTGAAAGTAATCTGTACTGAATGAAGCAGATAAATGAAGTGAATTCACCAACTTAGTGTCCATGGAGAAATAGAAAGAGAAAAGAAGTAAAAGGTTGAGAATAGAGAAGAGAGCAAATGGCAGATTTTCCAGCCTTGTGCTTTCCACTAGCATGTATATGATAAATGAATCTTCTCTGGTTGCATTGGCATCTTATGCTCAGTGGTGCAATGTTTTCAAAGATCTTCCTGCCTAGTATTATTTTCTGATGATGGTCTATATTTCACAATAGAATTGGATTTACAAATGTCACCTGCAGCAGAATTGGGTAGGATGATCTAGAATGTAGAACTAGAAGTAAAATGTCTTCTAAAGTATTCTGGATATAGTATAGTTACTCAGCTAAAGATAGTAAGAAGATAGAACTTGTGTCATTGAAAGCATGTTAGAAGGCCATAAAGAATAATGCAAATTAGAATTCAGCATTTAAAAGCTCCAATGAAGAATGAGTCCTCAAAAATGACAAGTGTTTCCATATTACCTGCTGAGTTTAATCCCAGGAGTGGATTCAGAGATGTGCCTTGGAACAGGAACCCCTCTATGAAGCACTTCTGCCTCCTGTGGTCCTCTGATTAGAATGTGTATGACAGACTGGCACTCATTCCCCTGCTCCTGTCAAGACTAGAATGGAAAGTACTGACTAAACAAGAAGTAGACATGAGCACTTCCTACTTCCTTCCTGCCCTTCTCTCCTTCACTGTCCTCTTCACTCCAACCCTTACAAACAGCCATGTTCTTGGCCTCGACACTTACTCAGTCTCTAACTTGACTTGACTCACTTAATAATTATTGTGCTCTTACAAATCATAGAAATTAGCCAGAGGTAAATGCTTGAGGAGATATTTGATCATTTTGAAAGACCCTCGGTTGAGGACCTTCCCTCAGGAGGAGACCCCAAGTCCCAAAGACCGAGCCGAGCCACAGTTCAGATGCAACAGCAAGAGGCTTTATTGGGGCAAAGGTACCTCCAGGGCGGCAGCAACTCGGGGAGCTAACTGGCGCGCCGAGGCTTTGTTCAGGGGCTTTTTATTGCATAGGGGAGAGCAGGAGGCCGGCTTACAGAAGCAAAGGCATGGTTATAGGGAAAACAGGGGAATCATTGGCTCATTTAAACAACAGCTCTTACTTATTGGATGAGGGCCTAGTGGCGGGAAGGAACGAAACGGTCACTTGCTGGGAGGGGGATCTCTGGAGCAGCTGACTTTGATTACAGACTTCCTGTGGTATGTGGCCCTGGTCACATGCTCCTGGTTATCTGATAGTTCCTTAGCAACCCTTCTTCTATCTGCCTGCTGGCAGGCTTGTGCTTGTGCCGGGGCAGGGGGCCTTGGGCATGTCTGGGCAAGCCTGGACAAGTCTCAGGCAAGTTTTCCAGACCCGCTCCCATAAACGAAGAAAAAAAAAAGGGGGGGGGTTAACACTCGGCCGGATACCTGAACTGAATGCCTGGGCCCAGCCCTAGAACTCAGAGTCTTTCAATTTGTGAAAAATCAAAGGAAATATGAGAAAAATATTATTTTCTGGAAGCAAACTCATTCTCATAACTTGATAAAGTGTATCAAGCCAAGACCTTCAGTGCAGAACATAATATTGCTCCCTATACTGTGGCTCTGAGATTACCTTGAGTGTATCTGACTGTGGTTAAGATCACATTCAGACTCCAAAATAAGACTGAATGAGAATTTACTGAAGCATAAAATAAGACAAACATGACATGGTGTAAATCACTCTAATGTAATAAACACAAAGAAACTAGCAGTATTTAGAAAATGTATCTCTCTTAATCTCTCCAGTTGTCTGCTCATTGGTTGCCTGGCAGATTTGCCAGATTTTTCCATTATTGAGGACATGGCGTTTATCTTAATTGCCTGGAGAGCATATACAAGTATGTATTTCCACATCTTAGCTCCAAAGGGTGGGATGCCCATTTTCAATCAGTAGGTCTGCAGGGAAGTCCAAGGATTTTGTGTTTCTAGTAAGTTCCTGGATGGTGCTCTCAGGTAACTTTGCCATTTCAATTTGACAACTAAGTACTAAATCATTTAGTGATGCTAAGAAAATTAGCCTTAATAAATTGCAGGAAAGGGTACATTTTTGTATTTAATGTTGAAATTATAGCGTTCAACTGGAATAGATTTTACAAGGGTAAAATAAAATGTGCTTCTTTGGAATAACATATCTCCATTTGAATATCCTACAATGTCTGCACTCACACACACTTCCAAACATATAGGAGCTTTCTTCAACTTAATAATAGGTGATATTCTCAATAACCTCTCTCTTTCTGAATTCTATTTTCTTGCCTTCCTCCCTCACTTCTACCAATGTCTTTATTAAGTTGTCCATACTCCAGCCAACATACTTTAAAGTTGAGTTATCTTTCACTAGATTAGTTGACTGTGGTTCTAAACGTTACTTTCTTAACCACCAGCTCTGTTCAGGCCTGATTTATCATCATAAATTAGAATGGAGTATTATATTTACTTATCTAAATCACAAAAATTAGTTTGACATACTTAAGATATAAAAGATGGGCATGAATCACAGAATAATGCCCTGGATATGATAAATATTTAATAAATATTTGATGTGGAGAAAAAGAATAGTGTACTCATGTGCCACTAATTCATCTGGACAGATTAATTCAGACTGGGCATCCCTCATGCTCCTTTGTTCTGATGACCACAATATCTTTACAGGTCTACCCATTCTACTTTTCTCTGAAGCCCTCTTTTATTTATATATTTTCCTCAAATCAATATATATGTGATTAAACAAGATTTCCCTTATATTTCATATTTATCTTCTTTTTGGTTTCATGAAGGATAGGTGCCAATCAGAGATAAAAATGAACTGATGTTTGAGTTTAGTGCTCATGCAAACATAAATTTTTTCTGTCATAGAAAAAAAGCCACATTGTCCTCTGCATTATATATTGCTACTATTAGATGTTTTATTACATTCAAATAAGTCTATTTTCATTTATCACATATATCAATGAATGAAATTTTATTTTTTATAATTTAGTACCTGCCTTAAAAACTTTAGAGGTGCCTACATATGGATAGAAATATTGTAAAAGAAGCATATGCTATAAAACACACACATACAAAAAAAAAAAAAAAAAACCACTGAGATAAGGAGAAGACATCATCAGAAGAAAAAATTATTTTACTTACTTTTAGAGGATTACTTAGTTTTAAAGTGAGTTTTGTCCAGATATTAAGTTAAAATACTCAAAAGCATAGAACTAGTAATATCTGATTTATTTTCAATTTTAAGGAAAGAACTTACCCTTATAAATTTACTTTCTTCACTGGAGTTGAATATTAGTTGAATTAAGCAATGTTCTCCCAAAATTAATTATTTTCCCATACCACCATCAAACAAAAGTAGAAATTTTGTTGTCTAGTAAAATAACAATCAAAGATGAAGTTTTTGAAGTGGGTAGCAATGAAGCAAACAAAGACCGTAACATGAATTCTAGTTGTTATTACATGAAAACTTAGAACCAGATATCGAGGACAAGCTGGAGTATGAGAGAGAGAAAAAAGACCACAGGCAAATCTCACCCAGCCAGTGTCTCAGGGTAAAAGCTATCTTTCAGCTTCCTCAGTCTCAGTCCTCGCAGCTTCTACAGAATAAATCTCTGTCCTCCTACACCTACCTTAAATAACTTCTTTGCCTAGTTGTTTCACTTCTGGGTTCAACTCTGCATCATATTCTAGAGTTAAGATTAAAGGTGTGCATTACGGTAAATAATCCGCCGTGAGATATATATTAAGTACTATTTATTATCTAAAAGTCACTTACAGAAAAAGGGGTTGTTCAGGGGGAGAAAAGGGTGTGGAAGCAGCATGCAGGAGGGTTTTCAACCGACCAGTCTTTCCTAACCATGCCCCAAGTTCAGGAACCATGCGAGAACCTGCCGGCTTCCTCTTCTGCCTTCCTGATGCTCTTTCCAGTTGACCACGCCCCGCTTGGCTCCAGCACTCTGAAGCAATCAGTTTACCTGCATAGCTTCTGATTTCCCGCTACAGGTGTGAGCTACTACTATTGGTAGTTAGGCCTTGAATTTATACAAAACACAGAAATAGCTTTGTATCTGGAGTTATGTGATTAAAGGCATAGGTCACCACTTCAGTGTCGTGTCATGTTGTCATCAGCCCATCTCTGTCTCTGTGTCTTTCCCCCACCTCCTTGCTAGGATTAAAGGTACCACTCTCTGACCTTTCCGGCTTGACTGTGGGTGTATCTATTCTTATATTCCAGACTGTTTTTATTAAGTATATAATATATTACCACAAAAGATGACCCAATATTTTCAGTCTCATGATCCTAACATCAATGACAACTTGTTGCATGTATTAATATGTTATGATTTTGATAGTTCATAAGTCAACATATAATCATTTTACTAATTAGTAGCTCGCTCCTCTATCCTAGTCTGTGCATTTGTTCAGTAAAAGATACCTGTTCCTTAATCATTTGTGACTATGTAACTTAACATACTATGAAAGCATATCCGGAGACAACAGCATTCTCACACTAGAGAAGAGACAGAGACTGTACATCTATACAATTGTTTAAACTATTGTTTTTGAATTTAAAAATCTGCAAAGGAAAATAAAAATCACATTATAGAACTATTTAATAGTATACCTGAAAATGAATATCAAGTATAAAATAGTTATTATGAAAGCATGATTCTGACAGTGTAATAACTTTAGTCATTTCACAAACCAAATTTTTTTGTTGCAACTACTGGCTGTGGAAGCCAGGAATAAATTTTTGTCTTACTGGTGATTAACTGAATGTATCATTTTAAATAATCATTTGTAATTATTTCTTGGACATATTCCCTATACCTTTCATCAAATTCTAGCATATGGTCTGTGCTTTTGAAGTTAGATTAGAAGTGGACGTTTATAATATGGGAGTTGGCAATTGTTCCAGTTGGAACAGGACCAGAATTCCCTTTTGCCACACAGATGTCGGCTAAACAAAACACTGTCCTAAAGTCAACAGCTCAACAGCACTACAGAAGTGCTAGGAACACCTTTCCCAAATCTTTCTGCAAAAGTCCAGACAGAAAATATGACATGCAAATTATTGAATTGATTTATTTTCTATTTTTTAATCTTCATAGGTTTTATAACAAAACTGTAAAAACAATGCATAGTTGTTAAAATATGATTATGAGCTATGATAATCTGAGTTGGATACTATATTTGACCAATTATTTGGATGTAGCCTTGGGTAGAATCAAAAAATATCTGAGCTATGGCATCATCCATAATGAAAATCAACAATGTTTTCAGATTGAAAGTCTTTTCATTTTGTTGTCCAGAGTCTGTAGTGACATTCAAGTTTTATAGAAGAAAATCAACCATCAATAATATGTAAATAAACTTGACTATGTCCTGATAAATTTTATTTATTCTACAATTTGACATTGATATAATTTTCTGGCCTTGTAACCTCTCAGCCTATCAATACAGTAAAGTTTTAATCATTGAAAATTTTCTATGATGTATTCTCCATCTAGTTCTTATCTCTTCTCTGTTTTTGTTCATTCAAATTTGTCCAAATAACATCTATTTCAGTCAAGTTTAATAATGGCAGTCTCTCCAGAAGGTAGAAAATCTGCTGTCTTAAAAACCAGCTTTCAATAGCTCAGGAACTGAAGGGAAGGTACAGAGTTGGTGAACTAGTCACTCAGTTGACTTTTTTATCTGAAGGAATAAAATTTAATTCTCAGCTTTGAAACTTTGGCCCCATCCAGAGCAGAACCAAAGGTGGGCAGATGGCATCCCCTAGGCCACAATCCTGAAAATTCCTCTCCAGATCAGGCACCCAAAGGTCTGATTTCAGACTACTCACAGCAAAAGGCTCTAGGCCCTGCCCAACTAGGCCTCACCTCGAGGTTGAACTGCATTATCAGACAGAGACTGAGGGCCTAGGAAACACAGTCACCTGTCCAGAGCAGAGTCCAAGATCAAACAGACCCTTTTCTCAGATTAGACAGGAAACACACAAGCCCTCTAGCCACAACTGACTAGGAGTAGACTAATTGTGAACCACTGAAGCCATGGGCAGATGCCCGTGCAAGATTACATATAGCAATATAAAGAACAACTAGGCAACACCAGAAGAAACCGATTGTTCTACAACTACAAGACCTGAACAGAGCAATGAAGAAGAAACAGATAAGAACAACTCCCACACCTTTATGAAGATTATTGAAGCCTTCAAAGAAGACATAAAAAATTCCCTTAAAGAAATAGAAGAAAATACAAACAAAAAATTGGAAGAGATGAACAAATCCTTGAAAGAAAACCATAAAAAGGTAAGCCAAAAATGAAAGAAACAATCCAGGAATTAAAAACTGAAATAGAAGCAATAAAAAGGGCACAAAATGAGGCAAAGGTGGAAATAAAAATTCTGAAGAAAAAAGTTGGAAATACAGACACAAGCATAACCAACATAATCCAACAGATGGAAGAGAGAATCTCTGGAGTAGAAGACTCAGTAGCTGAAATAGATACATCAGTCAAAGAAAACACTAACACCAAAAGAGCCATAACACAAAATGTTCAGGAAATTTGGGACACCATGAAAGACCTAACCTGAGAATAATAGGAATAGAAGAAGGAGAAGAATACCAGCACTAAGGCACAGATAATGTATTCAATAAAATCATAGTAGAAAACTTTCCCAACTTAAAGGAGATGACTATAAAGATACAAGAAGCTTACAGAACACCAAATAGATTTGACCCCTCAAAAAAAGTCTGTTCCCACATAATAAAGCCACAAAACATACAGAACAAAGAAAAAATTTTAAAAGCTGCAAAAGAAAATGGCCAACTTACCTATAAAGGCAGACCCATCAGAATAACACCTGATTATTCAATGGAAACAATGAAATCAAGAAGGGCTTGGTCAGAAGTTATACAGACACCAAAAGAGCAAGTACCTAGACTACTATACCCAACAAAACTATCAATCAACATAGATGGAGTAAACAACATATTTCAAGCCAAAGTCAGATTTAAACAATACCTATCTACCAATCTGGCCCTTCAGAAAGCATTAGAGGGAAAACTCCAACCTAAGGATCTCAGATATACCCATGAAATCATAAACAATGAATAACCCCACTGAAGAAAATTCCAGAGAAAGGAAATACATACAAGCTACCACCAAAAATGACAGGAAATATCAATCAGTGGTCACTAATATCCGTTAATATCAATGGACTAAATTCACCTATAGAAAGACATACACTAACATGATGAATAGAAAAAGAGAAGCCATCCTACTGCTGCACACAAGACACACCTCAACCACAAAGACAGAAACAGGCTCAGAGTAAAGGGTTGGGAAAAGATTTTCCAATCAAACGGCCCTAAGAAAGAAGCTGGGGTTGCCATTCTAATATTGAACAAAGTAGACTTCAAACTGAAATCAATTAAAAGAGATCAGGATGGACATTACTTATTCGTCTCAGGAAAAAATTGGTCAAGATGAGATTTCAATCATGAATATTTATGCCCCTAATATAAGGGCATCTATCTATGTAAAAGAAACAATACTAAAGTTTCACACATCAACTCTCACACCCTAATAGTGGGAAACCTCAATATCCCACTTTCACCCTTGGATAGGTAAACCAGACAGAGACTCAACAGAGAAATAAGGAGTCTAACAGAGATTATGATGCAAATGGATTTAATAGACATTTACAGAAGCTTCCATCCAAACGCAAAAGAATATACATATTTCTCAGCACCACATAGTACTTTCTCTAAGATTGACCACATAATTGGTCATAAAGCAAATATCAATAGATACAAAAAAGTGGAAATAGTCCCTTGTATCATATCAGACCACAATGGCCTAAAGTTAGAGTTCAACAACATCAAAAAATCACAGAAAGCCTACCATCTCATAGAAACTAAACATCACACAACTGAATACCTCCGGGTCAAGGAAGAAATTAAGAAAGAAATCAAAGACTTCTTAGAATTTAATGAAAATGAATTCACAAGGTACCCAAACTTGTGGGACACAATGAAGGCAGTCTTTAGAGGAAAATTAATAGCACTAGATGCCTATATAAAAGACCTAGAGAAATCCCACACTAGAGAACTATTAGCACAGCTGAAATCCTTGGAACAATTACAAGCAAACTCACCTAGAAGGAGTAGACAGCAGGAAATTATCAACCTTAAAGCTGAAATCAGTACAATGGAAACAAAAACATTACAAAGAATGAAGGAATCAAAGAGTTGGTTCTTTGAGAAAGTCAACAAGATAGATAAACCCTTATCCAAACTAACCAAAAAGAAGAGCTTATCCAAATCAACAAAATCAGAAATGAAAAGGGGGACATAACAACAGACCCCCATGAAATCCAGAGAATTATCCAGTCATACTTTGAAAATCTATACTCTACAAAAATGGAAAACCTAGGAGAAATGGACAGCTTTCTGGACAGGTACCATTTACCAAAATTAAATCAAGATCAGATTAAATACCTAAACAGACCTATAACCCGAACAGAAATTGAAGCTGTCATTAAAAGCTTCCCAAGTAAAAAAAGACCCAGGTCCAGATGGTTTCAGTGCAGAGTTTTTCCAGACATTCAAATATGAGCAATTACCAATACTCCTCAAACTGTTTTATACAATAAATATTGAAGGAATGTTGCCAAACTCTTTTTATGAGGCCACAATAACCCTAATATCCAAGCCACTCAAAGACACAACAAAGGAGAATTATAGAACAATTTTCCTCATGAATATTGATGCTAAAATTCTCAACAAAATTTTGGCGAACCGTATACAACAACATATAAAAAAAGTCATCCACCATGACTAAGTAGGCTTTATCCCAGACATGCAAGGATGGTTAAACATATAAAAAACCGTAAATATCATCCATCATATAAAAAAACTGAAGAAATAAAACCACATGATCATATCCTTAAATGCTGAAAAATCCTTTAGACAAAATCTAGCACTCCTTCATGATAAAAGTCCTGAAGAGATCAGGAATACAGGGTAAATATATAAATATAATAAAGGAGATTTACAAAAAGCCGACAGCCAACATCAAATTTAATGGAGAAAATTTCAAAGCAATCTCATTAAAATCAGGAACTGGACAAGGATGTCCTGTCTTCTCTTATCTATTCAATATCATTTTCAAAATTTTAGCTAAAGCAATAAGAGAAAGAAAGGAGATTAAGAGGATACAAATTGGAATAGAAGTGAATCTATCTCTATTTGCAGATGATATGAATGTTTACATAAATGACCCACAAAATTCTACCAGGGAACTTCTACAGCTGATAAACACATTTATCAATGTAGCATGATACAAGACTAACTCAAAGAAATCAGTAGCCCTCCTATACACAAAAGATAAAAGAGCTAAAAAAGAAACAAGGGGAATATCACCCTTTATAAAAGCTGCAAATAGTATTAAATACCTTGGAGTAACTACAACGGAAGAAGTAACAGATCTATTTGACAATAACATTAAATCACTGAATAAAGAAATTGAAGAGGATATCAGAAAATGGAAAGATCTCCCATGTTCCTGGATAGGTAGGATCAACATAATAAAAATGGCAATCTTACCAAAAGAAATCTACAGATTCAATGCACTTCCCATCAAAATTCCAACACAATTTTTTTTTTACAGAACTTGAAAGAACAATACCCAGTTTCATTTGGAATAGCAGGAAAGCCAGGATTGCCAAAACAATTTTGCTCAACAAAAGAACCTCAAGAGGCATCACCATCCCTGACTTCAGGTTATACTGTCGACCTACAGTATTAAAAACAGCTGGGTACTGGCATAAAAACAGACTTGTGGATCAATGGAATAGAACTGAAGATCCCCACATAAACCCCCAAACCTATGAACACCTAATCTTTGACAAAGAAGCCCAAAATATGCAGTGGAAAAAAAGATAGTATATTTAACAAATGGTGTTGGCATAGCTGAATGGTAGTGTGTAGAAAAAATACAAATAGATCCAAGCCTATCTTGCACAAAACTGAAATCCAAGGGGATCAAAGATAAACCCAACCAGACTGGCTCAACATAAACCCAGCCACACTGAAAGTGATAGAAAAGAAAGTGGGAAATACCCTCCAATGCATTGTCACAAGTGACTACTTCTTAAATATAACACCAGTAGCACAGACACTAAGAACAACAAACCATAAATGGGACCTCCTAAATCTGAGAATCTTCTGTAAAGCCAAGGACACAGTGAATCAGACAAAACCACAGCCTACAGAATGGGAAAAAATTTTCACCAACCCTACAACTGACAGAAGACTGATCTCTAAAATATGTAGAGAACTCAAGAACTAGTGCCCAAAACCCTGAATAACCCATTCCAAAAATTGGGTTCAGATCTAAAAAAGAAATTCTCAGTAGAAGAATTACAAATGGCTGAAAGATACTTGAAAAAGTGCTCAACATCTTTAGCCATCAGAGAAATGTCAATGAGAACAACTTTGATATACCACCTTATACCTGTCAGATTGTCTAAGGTAAAAGACACAGATGACAGCTATGCTGGAGAGGTTTCAGAGCAAGGGGAACACTCCTCCATTGTTGTGGGGAGTATAAGCTGCCTCAGTCACTCTGGAATGCAGTATGTAGCTTTCTCAGAAAACTGGGAATCAATCTCTCCAATGATCCAGCAATACCACTACTGGGCATATATCCTAAAGATACACATTTTTACTCCAAAGGCATTAGCTCAACTATGTTCACAGCAGCATTGTTCGTAATAGCAAGAACCTGGAAACAACCTTGATGCCTCTCACCTGAGGAATGGACTAACAAACTATGGTACATTTACACAATGTAGTACTACTCAGCAGTGACAAAAAATGACGTCCTAAAATTTGCAGGCAAATGAATGGGTTTGGAGAATATCTTCCTGATTGAGGTGTCACAAACTCAGAAAGATAAACAGGGGATGTACTCACTCATTGGTGGACTTTAAACAAAAAAAGCTTAGCATGGCCAAACTGCAAACCACAACCACTGAACAGCTTGGAATCTGAAACACCTTGCACTGGCACCTTGGAGCACATTCCCTCCAGAGAAACACCTTACTCAGTCTTGATGTGAGAGTGAGTAAAGCAATCTGCATGAAATGGATGCTGAACTAAGCCACCTTGGGACCTTAGGACCTCCTGCCGTTGCTTGGGAGGAGATAAACTGAGGGAGAAAAGAGTGAGTGACTGGGAGGGGCCTGTGGGGGAAGGGAGCCTGAACAAGGAGATAAATGGATAAAAAAAAAAAAAATGCACTCAAATTGGTAAAGGAATGTTGGGATAAAATGTTATGCCTCTTACCTCCTTACATGGTGTACTCAAAGATAATAAACTCATAGATTAGAAAGGACAAAAACAAAACAAAACAAAAACAAAACAAAAAAGAAAAACCGAAAACTTAATTCTCTGTGGCTGATGAAAGGGGAAAAAAGTGTGTTTGTGTGTGTGTGTGTGTGTGTGAGATCTAACTATTTCCTTCATTTTTCCACTTACCTCCTTCCTGATGTTTCTCTTTTCATCTCTCCTGATGTCTTCTTTCTGACTATCTTTCCCTTACAGCTTATATATCCCAGCCAAGTCTCTCAAACATTATGAAAATTACAATGTAGTTACATAACATAATTTTTTCAATTGAATGATCACAATGAATACAAGCAAAAAAAAAAAAAAAAAGATGCTTCCCATTACACGATTAAACATTTTACATATTACAAGTGAAAGCAAATTATTCCCAAAGACGCACACGCATTCATGTCTAAGCAACTTGTTACACATTAAAAAAATATTTACTTTTCTTAGCCAGTTCCTTTGCTGGAAGGTTGTATTTTATGGTTACAAAGAAAGGATCAATCTTTTTATTATTTATCTCTGAAATGAATCTTATAAAAGTATTTTTAAATAATCACAAATCTGAACTCTTATATATGAAAAAGGTTATTTCTACTTTATATCTTCAGGGTGCACACCCATCTATCATCAGCTTTTTATTGAATCTAATCAGAAAGCCAAAGGAAGAAATTGGTACAAGGAATTAATCATCACCCTTGATCACCAATCTAACCTAACAAGAAAGGTACATCAACCAGCAACAGCCAGCCTACCATTGTTTTTGTTTCCTCACCTTGATGACTCCCTCATTCAACTATTTAAAAGTGTACCTTTCTGAACTTTAAACTGTTCTCAAGATTTTCTACCTCAAAGTCATTAACAAAAACATCTTAGTATAACTTTACTAACAATCTACATGTCTAAATTCTTTTATTAATCTACTCCAGCAGCAATGTTTGGTAAAAGTCAATCACTATTATTTTAAGTACCAATAACACTGCCCAGTGAGGGACTGGAAACCCCCTTAGAATTTTAATACAACCCATAGATTATGAGGGACATGGTGACTGTCAGGGCAATAAGCAAATCTTTGCTCAATAACAGCATGAGGTCTTCAGAATAATTAGTACTTGGAGTAAGTACTAAGTACATATTTGTTACTCATTAGTCCTGTCTTGTGAGTTCCAATGCTACCCTGTGGTCCCTTCACATGGCTCCAGATAGAAATCCCTCTTCATACATCAAGGATTGCATAGGCCTCAGAGTCAGCATCCAAGGGCCAAGCAGCAAGCTTTTAAAATTCCACCACATTTCTCTGTAGGATTTGATAGTTTAGTCACACACAGTATTTATGTATCTTCAATAAAGCTCCAGAATAGAGAAAAGTAATGTGGATTTCAAATAAATAGCTTGGCATGTAAATTCTAAGGGTTTTAGTTATGTGAAACATGATTTTCTGCTTAGCTAAAAAGGGAAGAAGTTACCACCCCTATGTATGAATATGTATTTCAGATTTAAATAACTCTTTACCATTTTTCTAAATTTCTAGATTTCTAATAGGCATGACTCTACTTTTTAACCTCCCTCATTGCCTCCCCCAACTGGCAATAGGATTAGAATTGCTTGGATTGTTCTGGAAAGCATTCCTAGTTATTCAATTCATAAAGCCCAAGAGAGTTCCAGCCCTCCCCAAGTAGAGCTCACTGCCCACCCAATTGATAGATTTCTCAGCTCTCTTCCACCTCAGCCTGAGAAAAAAAAATGTTCATAAGTTTGAAACATCCTGAGGGTTTAGATTTCTCCCATAATAAAGTTTTATTACTACTGTAAATAAACCACTAACTACTAAGTGATCATTAATTACAGCTTAAGGATGCATGATCTGCCTTGGTGAGGAAAAAGTGTGGAAAATAGGCTTCCATCCAGTAGAGGGAGAAGTAGATATGAACCAGTAAACAATATTAAAGAAAATGGCTACAAATTTAAAAAAGGCAAATTAGAGGGAGCTGAAGTTCTTATGAATAATTTACTGCTTCATAAACCATCAAAATATCAACATAATTCTTCACAGACCTTGAAAGAACAATATTCAACTTCATATGGAAAACAAAAAACCCAGGATTGCCAAAAACAGTCCTGTTCAATAATAGAACTTAGGCAGACATCACTATCCCTGACTTCAAGCTATACTATAGAGCTACAGTAATAAAAACAGCTTGGTACTGTCATAAAAACAGACTTGTGGATCAATGGAATAGAATAGAAGACCCCAACAGTAATCCATATACCTATGAACACCTGATTTTTGACAAAGAGGTGAAACTCCATCCTCACCCTGAGCTGAGTCAAAGGTGAGTGAATTCCAGCTTCTGGGCCCCAATTGGGAAATTTCTCTCCAGGATCAGGCTCGCACCCATGGTCTGATCTCAGAATCTTCCCAGCAGAAAGCCCTAGCCCTGCCAGGCTGGGTCCGGTCTCCAGGGCAAACTGCATGATCAGACAAGGACTGAGGGCTTAGGAAACGCAGTCCTCTGTCCAGAGCAGAGTCAAAGATCAAACAGACCCCTTGCTCAGAGCAGACAGGAGATGCACAAGCCCTCTAGCCACAACTGACTAGGAACTGATTAATTGTGAACCACTGAAGCCATGGACAGACGCCAGTGCAAGAATACATATAGCAATACAAACAACAAAGCAACACCATAAGACACTGATGATTCTACAACTACAAGACCTGAACAGAGCAATGAAGAGGAAACAATAGCAAAAACACCTTTATGAAGATTATTGAAATCTTCAAAGAGGATATGAACAATTCCCTTAAAGAAATAGAAGAAAATACAGACAAAGAGGCTATAATGCTTTCTGGAATTAAAAAAAAGAATTTATTATTGACTTATTTTATAAGAAAGTTCTTTTGTTAAAGCAGCATTTGATAAGTGATGGATTAAAGCATATCTCAGAAAGATACATAAGCAGAGAGGGGCTAGATATCTTGATCTCTGTGATGAAAGTCACACCATGTCTTGTGGATGCCCAATACATATTAATAGGCTTCAGTGCAGTGGATACAAAGCTCCTTGATTTAGTGCATGTGAACAGAGTTTCTTACATGGCAAAAATTAATAATTGACTTTTGTCTTCAACCTTCTTGGGTTCTCTCAACTGTGGTACCTCACCATACATTTTTCTAGAATACTTTCAGCCCAGAGTGGTGTCCAGTGCACCAGCTGGTTTTGTATGTAAGTGTTTGAGTTGAATGAATCTTGCCTTTCTTTACTCCTGATGTCAGTGGGCATTCACCTTTCACAATTATATTGCAGGGTAATTATACTCTGATCCGACTGTGCACCAGGTGATAGGATAATGGACTGATTCAACAG